>CM076570.1:332702592-332864824 GCA_034641835.2 Pinus albicaulis | reverse complement strand
AATATTTGTTATGAATTGTGGGCATTCCAATGACAGTGAAATATTAATATAATAAACCACCCCGCAGCACTTCGACTATAAACAATCATTTTTTTTTTCACAAGAGAAAAAATGTTGTTTTGAATATATTATATGAAGTAAAACAGTCCATGAAGTCATTACATTTTCACATCTCAAGATTGGAACCCAAATATCCATCTAGAAATGTGGAAGTCCCACCCCAGACAGTGATAGAAAAATACCCCATGTCACATACAGGGACTTGATATTAAACCCAGTAACGGTCCACATGGAGATTATCGACAATCCGAGAAAGCATCCAAATATGCCCGAGGCATCTATAAGAAAGTGAAATAGCAGTATGTAGAATAGTAAAGCAACAGATAGAGTACCGACGCCCATTGTTCCAAATACAAATTAAAGTACCCAAAATCCTTGAACAGAGAAAAACGCTAATCATGTGAGGAGTGTGATATGTCCAAAATATAAAAAGACCATCAGACCATATCAATAAACCAACAACATAGACCAGCATCGCTAGTTTTGAAGGCAGAGTGATAAACATTAATCATTTCTTTTTTCACAAGAGAAAAAACGTTGTTTTGAATATATTATATGAAGTAAAACAATCCATGAAGTCATTACATTTTCACATCTAAAGATTGGAACCCAAATATCCATCCAGAAAAGTGGAAGTCCCACCCCAGATAGTGATAGAAAAATACCCCATGTCACATACAGGGACTTGATATAAAACCCAGTAACGGTCCACATGGAGATTATCGACAATCTAAGAAAGCATCCAAATATGCCCGAGGCATCTATAAGAAAGTGAAATAGCAGTATGTAGAATAGTAAAGCAACAGATAGAGTACCGACGTCCATTATTCCAAATACAAATTAAAGTACCCAAAATCCTGCAACAGAGAAAAACGCTAATCATATGAGGAGTGTGATATGTCCAAAATATAAAAATACCATCAGACCATATCAATAAACCAGCAACATAGACCAGCATCGCTAGTTTTGAAGGCAGAGTGATAAACATCAATCATTTTTTTTTCACAAGAGAAAAAACGTTGTTTTGAATATATTATATGAAGTAAAACAGTCCATGAAGTCATTACATTTTCACATCTGAAGATTGAAACCCAAATATCCATCCAGAAAAGTGGAAGTCCCACCCCAGACAATGATAGAAAAATACCCCATGTCACATACAGGGACATGATATAAAACCCACTAACGGTCCACATGGAGATTATCGACAATCTGAGAAAGCATCCAAATATGCCTGAGGCATCTATAAGAAAGTGAAATAGCAGTATGTAGAATAGTAAAGCAACAGATAGAGTACCGACGTCCATTGTTTCAAATACAAATTAAAGTACCCAAAATCCTTGAACAGAGAAAAACGCTAATCATGTGAGGAGTGTGATATGTCCAAAATATAAAAATACCATCAGACCATATCAATAAACCAACATCACTAGTTTTGAAGGAAGAGTGATAACCTGTCAACACATAAAATAGTATCATAAAGTGGATACAGGAAATGTGCAGAGACATGTACTGTTGATATACGCCTCACACAAAAATCATCCATGATAGAGAAAAAATATGTATAAACCCAGGGTCGATTGTATGTTCTGGCTTGCTTGTTCCCGGAAATAAAAACCATTTGCAGAAACCCAGGCTCGCTTGTAAGATCAGGCTCGCTTGATTCCAAAATTGGTAACCATCTGTTGCATCCGAGATGTAAGGTTTAGGCTCGCTTGTTTCCATTAGTAGCCCGCTACAGCATCCACCCTGTTCATAGAAAAAAGGTTCCTGTAGATATACAGAGAAAGAGTATAATATGTAGACCATATGAACATGGCTCTGTATTTCAAAAAACAGGTTTAAAATAGAAACAGGGCAACATTTTTTTTTTCCAATTGTTATGAACATAATTCGATCGTGAAATATTAATATAATAAACCACCCCGCAGCGCTTCAACTATAAATAATCATATAAACATTATTTCAAAAAACAGGTTTAAAATAGAAACAGGGCAACATTTTTTTTTCTAAGTAAAGTTAATCTATTAATAGTGGGGATAAAATTACACCGAAGTCAAAAACATTGCCCAGACTCATGGCAAATTTGTCATCAAAAAATTAAGCAGAATACCCTCATACGGGGAAACCAGTCTTGAATGTTTACAAAATTCAAAAATATTACAAAGGTCCAGCACAGTAAAATAATCTAAAAGCAGCCCAATTAAGTGGGCCACGAAGCAAGAAAAAAAAATTAACCAAACTACTCCTCCGACTCCTCGACGATTCGGCACCATCCTTCGGAAGGTCCAGGATCACTAGGTGCTACCTCCATAGTCATGCCATCGCTCCCCTCCTAAAGGCCCGAATGCTGGCTGGCTTTTTCTAAGCTCAGACCCGCCAGACGGCTGCATTGTTCTTCCATTTGGGCCTCCTCACGGAAAACCACAGCAATTGAATCTATGATTCATGGGCGGTTCAGAGAGAAATTAAAGGAAAAAATCGCAGTGCACGTCGTGGGAGAAGGTGAAGCGGTGGAGAAATGAGGAGTAGGGGAGCCCATACGGTGGCCAGATCCTAGAACCCGACCTCGCCCACTTCTAGTATCTGGATAGCGACCTGCGTGATAATCACTCGACTGGGAAGTCGACTCAGTTGAGGGGCTGGAGGGAGCGCGCAGGGGTTGACCTCTAGTGCTCCCCTTGCGGCAACGCATCCTTTGATGCAGGCAAGGAATGGGTGTAGTCTCAGCAGTGGGCACAAGAGGAGACGGAGAAGCAGAATTCCAAGAAACAGAGGAAGACAAACAAGGACCAGACCGAGAGAAATGCAGATATGCAGCAAGGTCTAAGCAGCAGTTCAGCTGGCCACTTCTCCTTCTTGTCACAGTGAGCAGGCAGTGTAACCCAGCAACCGGCTCATCTGAAAAACCATAGCGAAATGCCATATTATCGACTCGACTGTAATGCAATCGAAGGACCCCCGTCATAATTAATCTCTGATCATTAATGAGAGCCGAAGGCTAGATCATATTGGAGCATGCGGAATCACTAACAGGAGTGGAGGTCTGATCTTGAACAGTGTTAAAACTTAATGTGATTAGATGTGAAAACCTTGGAACTTAATTGAACAGCGTTAAAACTTAATGCGATTGATATGAAATCGCCACATCCATGTCCCATTGCCTTAAATGCCATCGAATGCACCCGCATCCGGGAACATGGCAACATTTGATTGAGGACACATGGCAGAAATTGATTAGAGCGGATCTTTGTTTGGGCCACTCACGCAGTGGAAATCCAGACCCGAAAAAGATTAGGGCGAATTTGATAAGAAATTCACGTCACAACTCTCCCTCTGTACGCCAGCCCAACTTCGGACCCGAAAAAGATTAGGGTGGAATTCAATTGGTTCGCGTCACAAAATTGGCCGACGTCAGCAGGCTATTTTGGAATGCGAATTTGGTTTGAATTATGGTTTATCGCCATTTGAAGTCCGACGGGCTCAACTTAAGAACAATTTTATTTGATCCCATCTTATAAAATTTGTGTTGGTTTTCTTTGATAGTACACATATTTATAATAAATCATGGGAATACCACACTAAACATGTGGAAAAGTTATATAAATTATTGAGAACAATCATTTTTATGTAAAAATATCCAAATGTGCTTTTGGGAAATAGGAATTCGAGTATTTGGTTCATATTTTTTTAAAGGAAGGAGTGAAGTTGGAGCCTCAAAAGATGCAAGCTATTACAAAATGACCTATTCCTAAGAAAATCAAGGTTCTTAGAATATTTTTTATACTTACATGATATTATTGATAATTTTTTAAGAATTATGCATGCATTTCAAGTCCACTCACATATCTCTTGAAGAAAATATCATTTATATGGAATGATGAGGCTACTTTGGCATTCTCTCTTTTAATGGATGCCATGTCTTCTACACCAACATCGGTTGCACCTACTTTTGGTAAAACATTCATAGTAGAGTGTGAGGCACCAGGACAAGGAATTTTCGTAACATTAACACAATAAGGGACATCATTGGCTTTTAAAAGCAAGGAATTCAAAGAAAATATTTGGTGAAATCTACGTATGAAAAATAAATGGAAGCAATATTACATGCAATAAAAAATGGGGATAGTATATCACTGGGAGGTACTTAAAAGTCAAGATATACCATGATAGCATAAAGTATTTTTTGAAGCTATGGATTTCATTGGAAGATTAACAAAAATGAGGAGAAAAAATGAAAAGTTTTAATTTTGAGATAATTTGCAAAAAGGGTAAGGAAAATTTAGTACATGATGCTCTTTTTAAAATAGAAGAGGCCTCAAATTTATATCCAATTACATTTTCTATTCCTAGGTGGCTAGAAGAAGCTTGCCATAATGGAAAAATGACAATAGTACTAAACAAAAACTAAAATTTATAAAGGATGGGATGAACTCTATGGAGCATTGGGAGTGAAAGAGAGATATACTTTGGTGCAATGTAGAATATTTTTATGCACGCAAGCATAATTGAATAAACAAATATTAAGGGAGTCCCATGTCTCTCTGATGGTAGGACGCAGGGTTCCTTAAAACATCTCAAAGGATCAAAAAATATATTTTTGGAAGAAATGAAGAAAGATATTCAAAATTTTGTAAGAGAAGGTCAGGTTTGCATAATAAATAAAAGAGAGATAGCAAAATCTCTAGGGTTACTTCAACCATTCCACATACATATTCAAAGACTAGAAGATATATCAATAGACTTTATTACAGGGTTACTGAAATATAAAGGTAAGTATTACATTTTTGTGGTCATTTATAGACAAATTTTGTAGATTTTTTTTGTAGAGCTCAAAGTACATAAACAACAAGCCAAGTGGCAGAAGTGTCCGTGAAAGAAATTCATAGTCTTCATGGTTTTCCTGAAGTAATAGTAACAAGAAAATTTTGGAAATAATTATTTAATATGAGTGGAGAAACACTAGTTGCCATGAGTTCTACATATAAAACACAATCAAATGGTCAAACAAAAATAGTTAACAAATGTTTTTAAGGTTATCTACAATGTTACTCTTTAGAAAAGCAATCTTAATGGATGAAGTGGGTTCATCAAGGAATAATGGTAATATGATACTACCTATCACACATCTACTAAAATTTCCCCATTTAAGGCCCTTTATGGATATCCAACTCCTAGTATCTCATACTTTTTGCAAGATAAGTCCAAAGTATAGGAAACAGAGTCACATATGGAAAATACTAAACAAAATTTGAAAATTGTTATGGAAAACCTTCAAATGACATGAAACATGATAAAACAACAAGGGGAACAACATTGAAGTGAAAGATAATTTGAGGAGGGTAATTGGTTATTTTTTAGATTATAGCATTATAAGCAATCTTCATTCAAGAAAAAGAAGAATAAATAATTAGGTCAAAAGTGTTATGGCCCTAAATAATTATTGATAGGATTGCACAAGTGGTATAGAAGTTATATTTTCCTTCTTCTTGCATTCATAAGGTTTTTCATGTATCTTGCCTAAAAAAGGTTTTGGGAAAAAATATGCCAATGTAAATAGAACTTCCAAAATTAGATGAAGAATGAAAGTTGATTCTTGAATCACAAAAAGTTATAGATAAACATTATGTATCTCTTTGACATATAACCATTATGAAGTACCTAATCAAGTGGAAGAATATTCCTCTAGAAGAAGGTACATGGTAAAATGATCAATTCGTGATGAAATACCCACGGCTAAAGGGTTCGTTTGAAGTTTTGACAAAGGTTTTGTTATATGTTATATGTTTTATATAACGTGCGGCGGAATAGTTTTATTGTTTTTAAAGGTCCCACACAGTGATAAAATTTGAAGGGAAGGTCTGAATTTCAATTAGAAGGGCATATATCTATGTCACCCTTCCATAATGAAAAGCTTAAAAAAAAAAACTTTTCAATTGACCACAATAAATTGTTTTTACATTTCATTTTCAGAAAGACAAAACCATCAATCTTTATATTAATAAAAGACTATTACATATACAACAATGAAGAAGGCTCCATCTTTCATTGCTTAAATATCTCATTGGCAATGTCAACATAAGTCTTGAAGACACTATTATAAGAATTTGGATACATACCACCGGGATATAGGAGATTCTTATGTGTCAGATTGTGTAATGCAATTTTGACTTTGTCTCACAAGGAGCAGCAGCATGGAGGTCTGGATTTTTCTTATAGAACTTTTATTATTATTATTTGAAACATTGTTTATAGATATGAATACAACAATGAAATTATGAGCATGGTGGAAAATTAGTCAAGCTCATGATGCCAAACCATGATGATGTAAGTTTTGAATTTAACATTTTACATGTTAAAGACAAATAGTCAAAATCACTAACAAATTAGTATGCCATAATTAATAATCATTCCCTGTTCACTTTTGTTAATAGGTTTATGTCACACGATGATCTCTCTTCTCTGGCATTTACTTGTATTGAAGATCACTATTCTAGGAATAAGGAGTTATTTTCTCCAAAAATAACCCTAGCCAAACATTGAAAATGCATCAAGGATATATTTCTATGCTTCATAAGTACATATGTTGTACTTCTAAATCATGTCTTGGAAGTGGTTGTTTTGCTGGAAATTATTCGCCAGTTGGTTTCATACCAAAGTCTTTTTCTCATTTTCAGCATCCAATACATAAAAAATATAATGGTTCAAAACAACATAAATATTTGAAATTTTGCAAGAATTGTCTGGCACACTTTGAATATGAATTTTGAATTCAAGTGCATGATGCTGTATAGGATCAAGTGTCATTTTGAATACCAAATGTTTCAAAAGAAACTTCTCAACATGCTACCTTGCAATAAGGATGAAATGACAATATTGCATCAACTATTTCCACAATAAAAGTGCACCTCGGCCATAAGACTAAACAACTACAAATGTTGTAGATATAACAAGACTACACAATCAAATGTATTCCACAAGGCCAATACTGTATGAAAAATGAAAAGGAGTTTGCAACCAAAAATAACTTAGGCAACTAATTCAATTAGATACATGAAACCATCAGCAAAAAGGAAAACCAACCTACTCAAAAGGCAAGCGTTTACCTCCTTTGACAAAATTTTGAGTTCCGAAACAAAGGCCTTTATTGTCTTGTTAATGCCCCTAGTAATTTGAACAGGTTTTGCACCTGCTGCAACAACCTAAACAAAAATGTTTCATTTCAAATTATTTTCCACAATTTAAGATACAACCATTGTCAGTTTTGTATTTCCTAACAAGTTCATAAATTTTGAGAAAAGAACCAAATTTTTTTAATACCTGATAGCAATTTTTTCACTCAAAAAGTATCTTAGACTCAATAAGCCCAACCCAAAACTAAAAAACCAAACACCATAAGAACCTACAAAAATGAATAGATGATCTTAATCGAGTACTATCGACAAAAAGTTACCTTTACACCCTCACTTATTAAACCCTGTGCTGTTGAATTTTAACTTCAACTACTGTAGCAGAAGGATGGATGCAGCAGCAACATTTTTTTTTGGAGGTTGCTTGCACACCATCCAGAAATTTAATTCAGCATTTAAAATTCCTGCAGGTTTTTTTTGTAGATGGCCGCATCCATATTTCTGTACAGGATTGTATTTAAACACAACAACCAGCATTAACACAATTCACCAACCAGAAATTAAACAAATAGAAATTTACCCACCAGTTTTGTAAACTCAAAAGGAGGACACGTGGAGCATTAATATTGGATCGCATGAAATTGAAGGGAATCTAAAAACCTGAAAAACGGACCCGAATTTTTTATAAGGCACATTGGATTGAGAATTCTCATTACAAATTAGGCAGACGTCAGCATCCCATTTTGGAACGCTAATTTGGTTTAAAATTCAATCTATTCAGACTTTTGAAGTCCGAAGGAAAGGGTTCTTTAATTTTTTGATAGTTTAATTTTGTGTATGCTTTAATATATACATATGTTTTAAACATATTTTATATATATATCATATGCGAAATGAAAGGTGGGCCATAGAATTTAGTTTTAATTTTATTTTTTTTAAAAGAGAGTTTATTATAATATGTTTGATATGTTACGACATATAAAAATAAAAAGGACAAAAAAGCTTGGTAGTTTTTTTTATACACAGTACGTAAATTTTTTATTACACAGCAGTATGTAAAAAGTGAAAGACTAAGTGTAACTTTTTAAGTGTGTATGCACAGCAGTGAGAAAGTGAAAAACACAGCAGAGTGTTTTAGAGACAGAGTATGTTTGTTTTGAACAGACAGTGAGTTGGTTTTATGCATTACATTTTGTGGCAGTCATAATTTTGTAATCCCTCTGGGTGAGGAAGAAGTGTAATAGTTTTTTTTTGAGTTATTGAAGGGAATAGAAGATTGTTTTCAAAGTATTGAAACTCTGTCTCCTCTCAAAGAAATTTTTATTTTCTCTGTGTTAGAGGAAGGGAGATTTATTATCCATTCATTTTTCTGGAATTTTTCAATATTCCAACATGTGCAAGAACAACAGATGTTGTGGTTCCAGCCCCAGCTAAATCATTTGCCTTTGTTGCAGCTTCCCTTACCAACTTGGCCCCAATATTTTCAACTGGGTCCTCTAATTCAACCAATAAAAAGGCGAAAACCATAGCATTGAGATACATTTCATTACACTGTCAATAACAATAAAATTTGACTCAGAAAAAACCCTTTCCTTTTATTGTTGTGAAAATCTTTATGCATTACTCTAATGTGGCTAGTCCATAGGCCAAGTAGACCACTGGGTAACAAATATGTTTCCTTTCACCTTTGAGTTTTCAAATTATGCCTAGCAAATATAAGACATTTAAGAGGGGGAACTAATACAACGTTAAAAATAAAACCAGAGCACACATCTACAAATTACCTCCTTAGCTATTGTCACACCATCATTAACTATTTTCGGAGAACCATGCTTGCTCTCCAAGACAACATTTTTCCCTTCACCCCAAGGGTGACTCCAACAAGATCAGCAAGTTTGTTCACACCGCCTGCAAGACAAATTGACAATGCTTTCAGTAAGTGTGCAATTGAATGTCAGACCATATGCCAAAACAAACCTCCATGAAAAATTAAAATAACACATTAAAATCGAATATAAGTGGACAAGGAAAGATCCACCGCAATGAAGTTTCACGTGCAGGTGACCTTCCTTTAAACATAATTTTTTCTCTGACCTGCAATTTTTTTGTCACTGAGCCATCCTTGTTGAAGTACAACTCATTTTCCATAGCTATTGTATTAACTACCTTCTCTCTATCGCGTAATCTCAGAGTCCCTCTTCTTCTTGAGCGATTAAAGGAAATGGGTGAAAAAACTGAAAGAGAAGACAGTTGTCTGCTGTAATTATCAAACATTGCACCCAACTTCTTCCCCTTTCCATTGTTACCCAATGAGGTAGATGTGGCAATTTTTATCATACTGCCCAAAGCAGAGGCCATCTTCTCTTATCCTGAATATAGAATTACAAGATCTTCATATTAGTATGAACCTTAAAAAACATGACTCCCATTGCTAAAAACTACTTTTAAGTTGTAACAGGCAAACTAAACAACTATCACAACTTTTGGCAACTTCTGGAGCATTAAGAGAGAAACAACCAAAGAGAAATACAACCACAATCCTCATTTTAATGAGACCGGACTATATATTTTCATTAAGATAATAGAAAGAAATCACGACTATATTAAGGCCAACACAAAACAATCTTTAACCAGTGTCTCTCGCGGCCTTCAGGTTGCCATGCTAGAGTTTGCATATTTTTAATTTAAATTCTTGACCTCTCGTGCCCATCTATGAATGCATCCAATGGGATATCTACATAAAATGCTCCTTTATATCCCCAAAAACAAATTCCATACTACAAGAGCACCAGTATTGATGGATCACCCCACACCATCCCACCCACTAGAAAAAGTGAAAAAGGAAACCCGAGAAAACTTTTGAAATATCTCAAGATGACTATATGGGTGGTTCTTATGAATCAACCAACAATTCAGAGCATGCTCATCAATCCAAACCATGAGTATTATGTGAAGATATTCAAGTAGGCACTGAATCGGATTTCTGAAGCTATGTTAGAGAAACCCTAAACTCTCACTAAAAAAATAAAAATATACTCAGCAGCAAAGATGATCACACTTTGGGTTCCCTGGAGGCTATTTGGGGGTGATGAATCTAATATGTCTCAATGAACTGTTGCCCTCGCCGGGGAATACTATTGCAGTGTAATTTGATACTATTTTGGATGTTGAATTCCATGATCCTAATCGAAACCAGTACCTTCAGCTCCATTACCTGTTCACAAAAGAGGGTGCCATAGTCATTCATGCGTGCAGAGAGGGTGAATTGCAGGCATTGCAACAGGAGGTGTTGTTGTTGTTGCATTTGCCATTAGATTGTTTGTCTGGTTCTGTTACAAGCGTAGAGTATTGAAAAGGACAGAAAAATTTAGTTCAGATATTGTGAAATTTGCTCGGAAATTCACCTACAAAGAGCTCAGCAATGCTACAAAAGACTTTTTTTCAATGTGATTGATAATCGATAATTGCAAGCAAGGGTAATCCCCTTGTGAAACCCAAATTTCTGAGCATTTTCTAAAACCTGATGAAAAATTCATTGTAATGAACAAGCGCCTAGGTCCATATTACGTCCAAATCTACCAAGCACCAAGATCTATAAAAAAATTCCACAGTATCTGCAAACTAAGAAGAAGAGGCAGAAAATGTATTCTGATTACCTGTTCGAATAGTGGTTGGGGTTTATGTCACAGCAAAATTTTTATAGAGCCCATGTAGCATTTCCTATCATTGAAATTCTGGAAGTATCATTCAACTGGGCAAGCACCTGCCTCAGAGCTCCATGACTGAGGGAAAGATCCCTAAATTTTGCAGAGTCTCCCGCAATATTTCCCAAAGCCCAGACAGCCTTACACGAACACCAGTTGAACTCAAAGTTGGGTGCTAGTTTTTTAAATCAAATTCAAAAATTACAGACATATAAAGATAGTTGGGAAGAATTGGCATGCTCAAACAACGAGGTGATGTAGGAATGTCATGAGGGAGAAAATATCAGAAAAGCCCCAAATATGGAGAACTAAAGCTCATCACCAACCTGAGATTGACAACTTTACATGATGTAACCTATGAAATCGTAAATGGAGAAATCATAGTAACAATAAAGTAACCTATGTAACAATAAAGTCGAATTCATCCTGGGAGTGGTAATGGGAGAAATCATAGTGAACAACAGGAAACATGCAGAGTTTCTTACAATCAAATAGATGAAAAAACACATACAAAAAACCTAGATAATAATCATGAACAAGCTTAACATTGAATTATGAACTGTAAAGGAGCTTACAAAATGTTACATTACGAACTTGGTCAAGCACACAAGAAAAAATATCCTGGACATGACCCTGGTTGACAAGTTGTATTGCTCATGATGCAAAAGGATTTGTACCTACACTGCCAAGTCAATCAAAATCCATCATTATCTATACAATAAATAAAATTAATTGATGTAGTATTGTTTACTCTAAGATGCATTCTTATGATAATGTTAGAACATATGTTGAAAATGTCAAAACATACATGAATAAGCTCCTCTTCGTTTCAAGAACAATTTATTGGAGTCGCATGAACTTGGAACAAGCCTCCCACGATCTGAAAGAGTAACAACTAAGTCAACAGTGACTTTTTTGTTGCTACGCTGGATCAAGGGAGGTTTGCTCCAAGATTAAATCGCTCCAATAAATTATTCTCTACTAGACAGGGCCAACCACATGAAGGTGGAAGCTCTTATGGTCCCTCCCCCCCCCCCTCACATCACTCTCAATTCCCCAATACCCAATATATATTTCATTTTTTACTTTCATGAGCATAAAAAAAAATATTCAATAACTAATAAAAAAACAATTCAACAAAAAGTACGCAAGGAAACATTGAAATTAATGCTTGACATAAAAATAGTATGATAAATGAGTTTTTTATATAACGCAAAAAAAGTTCCAAGTATGGTAATGTTTGTCTTATAATAATACAATATTTTACATTATGAAATTTTCTTTTTCTTCTTCCTATTTATAAAGCTCCTAATTACATCATCAATATCATCGTGCTCTGCTCCTGTTTCATGCCTTTCGACCCGCACTGCTGACCTAGTTGCGTAGTCACGATGTCTGGTCTCATCCAGTGACGGGGAATCACCTACAAAAATAGATAATATTAGATTTTAATTGTCAGTTTTTAAATATCATTGAACCAGTTCGGTAATATTAATAAAAAAAATTGCAATGAGATTATTTACATGGTGCACTAGTTGTCACTGTTGGGATTGTTGCCCTATATTCCTCTCTGGTGGTAAGATCCTCAAGCGAAACATTCTCTGTCATTTAAACAAAAAATGTTATAACGACAACAATCAAGGTATAATTAGAAAAAATTATAAGTGGAAATTAATTACCATCACGGCCCTCACTGATAGTAGCATTGTCGGCCTGGTCCCCACTACAATGATCAGGTTGCACGTGAGGATCATCTACATTTGGCTCTAAAACTGGGTTATTTTCCTCGTCGGTAGTGCTTCTCCCCTGATTTAAACAAAGTTGTTAGACATTAAATTTATGGACGAAAAAAAACATATTGAAAGGTTAATGTTTTACCTTATTAGGCATTCTGAATCTTGGGACCTACCCCAAGCTTCTGCGACGTTCAACTACGGCTTGATAGCCGAAATGGAAAGCGATATTTTTATCTTCCTTTGTATTTTCTGTTCCGAAGTCATCACCCTATATTACATATAATTGTGTATTTTTAATCATATTTGATAGGATTACAAAAACGTTGGAAGGCGATACAATTAATTATAATATGTTTAGCTACTTAATTACAATTCTTGCGGCTAATTTCAAGTAGTCGCCCTGGCCTAGCTTGTGATGGCCCTTTTTTTCAATCCTAGCTTTGGCTGCCTTCGAGGTGTCAGGAAACCTAGCATCAAAATATTGAGGTCAGATATGACGTAGCACACTTTTATTTTAGACATAGAGAAAATTAAAGCTATTGAATTAAAGTTGTAATTTACCTTGCGGGTCCAGTTGGCATTTTTCCTTCTTTCTTTGCCCTTTTCTCTTTTCTGTCATGGATGAGTGCTCTCCACTCACTCTCTAGAACTGTGAGATGATGCTCGTATCTAGGGTTAAATTTCAATTGCGTCCTATAGGTGTCCCTTGTATATTTCAAATATTTGTCGGCTACCCGAGAAATCGTTGCTCTGTCAAATGTGCTGACCCCAAAAAGGGCTCCTAGATAATCTAGAAGTTCTTTTTTCAGGTTGGAATTCTGGGAATTCCACCTTGTGCGTATGGTTGGGCCAAAAATTACCAATGCATGGCTCTCCAAAAACCTATAGAACTCATTGTTTCCTACACAGAAAAAAAATATATTATCATTAATTTAAAAATAAAAATCATGATAAATATGTTTTAGATAGAGTACATGAAATAGTTAAAATATTAAAATTTACCTGGGAGTTGTACGTGCTTTATAGGGACACCTTCATCGTTCACCAAAAACGTGCCATTAATGGTCCCTATGGAGCTGACACGTGTAGCTCCAGGAAACGCAATAATGTAGTTGGCCATATCAGCCTCATCACTGCCAACACATTCAACAATTGGCTGGGTGTCTGCTTGGGCAGGGTGTGTTTCTTGGCTGGCACCTAAAGGAGTAGAAGGTGTACGAGAGGGTTGCTGGGCAATCTCTTGCCCTTGTGTCCCAATAACACCAACACCGGGTTCAGCAAGTGCCAGAAAACACTACATACAAAAGAAATTTTTGTTAGTTTAGTCAATGTCAAAATTAAGAATCAAACTATCACAATTCATCTCATGCAGAACAAAAAAAATATCCTTTTGACTTTTTATTATTACCTGATATTTTCTAGCTGGGCATAAGTTGTTTTATCCTCTCTTATGTTTTAGGTGTTTGAGGTGCGTCTATCAAAGTATTAAATTCCGACCTTGCATCTCGTGCCTTTTTTCGCAACAAGAGTGTTGGAGATAGGGATGAAGAAAGCTCTTCCTCAAAGAGGGAATCATTAGGCGTACCATGGCTAGGTGTCTGCATATTTGAACAAAATTAATATCATTTCAATTATGTAAATAACTAAAATACCTGAAGATAGAGCAATGCTGGCACTTTACATGTTCTTCTGCTGGCCTCTTTCCACGATCATCCCGTCTCGGGGTTGTTCCTATACTTCCCTGATCAGTCTGCCACATTGCAATAAAATTATAAATGTAAAAACTTGAAAACAATATCTAACTTAAAAACACAAAATGAAAATTGAAATAATTTCTAATAAGACACCGGAAGACAGAGTTAGAGTTTCAAATATGCCTTGCATTGAATTCAGTCCTGGAAACATGTCATTGCACATTAAGGCACCCAAACAAGAGATGATTTGACAATGAAGACCTTATTGAATATATTGGTGGAGAAACTTCTAGTAAACGTGTTGTGAAGACCTTGAGGACATTTTTGGAGCAACATTGTTGAAGCTGATGGTATAGCATTGTTGGAGATGATCTTGAAGGGCCTTGAAGTGAAGCTTTTGGAGCAACTATTGAAAAAACCTTAAAGCATTTAAGTAAGGCACTTTCTATCTTCCATCACCTTTTTCCTTTCAATATCCTTTAAATGATTTTGTTGATATTTAATGTTTGAAATCACGTTATAATTTCTTGATTATATGTGTTTGGGGACTTTCCCTTTGAAATTACCCAAAAATACCCGGGCAATTTTATCTTCAGGATGCATGTCTGACCCTATTGTTCAATATTTTGATTGATAGTAGTAAACATAGAGAGTTAGGTGGCTCTTGACTTGGTTTGGTTGGGCCATTAGATCCCTAACATCTACTATGGAGAACCCCCCTTGAGTTGGAGGAGAGCTAGCCCGAAGTGAAAAGAGGTTGGTGAGGTGACAATGGGGCTATTGAATTACACATGGTATCACACTTTAGCTTTAGAACTTTATCTTGAAAAGTGCAAGATTTTGCTATATCAATTATCAAATTGTTTACAACACTATTGTTAAGAACAAATAAGAAGTGATGTTGAGGGGTTTTTGGGTAGAAGAAACAATACCATTTAAAAGCTATGGTTCTTAGTCCTTGGCATTCCTTCACCTGGGCCTAGGGGCACACAAGAATAATTTCACACTAAACCATGCAAACTTAAAAGTAACTTAACAGATCCATAAAGTAATAATAATCATAATTCCTAATTTCCTATTGTACGATATAATGCAAATTATTCAAACATGAAGCAGTGAAGACACGCAATGTCTGAATTTCAAGATTGATGAACCAACACAAGAAGTTAGAAACTACAACTTTGATTCAATACTCTATGTCCTAACTCCAAGAAGCAATCTAGTTTGTAGTACAGAACATGCATCGTGTATTATCAATTCTTAATTGACAACAACTAAAGGTCATCTACCTCATCAATTCCTTCCCATTTTGTGTTTTTATGTTATATTTCTTATAAAAGTGTCAAATTTCTCTCAAAGTAAGCAACCACTGAATAAAATAAAAAATAGTTGAGATATGATTGAGAAATGGTAATTTGTTTATTGAAAGGATCTTCACAATTTCTTTGGTTGTTTTTCATCTCAAGAAACAAGAAATGACCTAAGAAACTATCGTGATGTAATATAAGAAACAACACGGTGCAATGGCCATTTTCAAAGCCAAATGATGTCCATTAAGGACATGGCCTTTATTTGGTTCCTTTTTCATAGGAGTTTCGGGTAGAAATGGAACTTTGTTGTACCATTTCCAATAGTAAAAATGGAAAACCTTCTTTTTCCATGGGAAATAATTTACCTTTCCTTTTTCAAGATAATATAAATCACAAAAAATATGAACTATACTGCACACATTCTTGGATAATGTGAAAGTGGAAAAGGAATACCCTACACAAGTGATGCACACATGTACATTTTAACACTAATAGATTTTTGTAGTTGAAATGCAATGCTTGTTTTCATTTAAATGTAGGGTTTTTAAAGCGGGGAGAAATAATGGCTGCCAATTTAATAAGCGTTTCTTTGGGAAAAATTTAAATCTTGTATTGGGTGATGAAGATAATAGAGGGTATTGAATCTTGATTCTTGACATTGTGTTTAACTTGAATAACTCAAATGATTATAAATATCGGTGGATGAGTTCTTTTTTTCAAGTATGTCACTCAAAACTCTTATGTCAAAGCATTGTATGATGGCTAGCATTTTCTTGTTTCCCTTTCTTCAGTTCAATGTAAAAATTATATTAATATATTGGAGCACGAATGATAACTACAATTGTTTGCTCTGCAGTATATCCAACCCCAAGATTATGAAAATTTTTCTCAAGTGGAGCTATTGGTTATTGATGAAGCAGCTGCAATTCCATTGCCTGTTGTAAAGGCTCTACTCGGGCCATATTTAGTGTTTCTGTGCTCTACTGTAAATGGGTAATAATTATAAATGAGCCAACCACAATCACAGATTTTGTAACCATTCGATTTCCATGGATAGTGATGATGATATTAACCCTATATATCAATGACCTATATCTATATGAGAATGATCTCAACATTGACCTTGATATGGTTGTATGGATGTGACCTTTGGTATGTCATCAGAAAATCCCCAAATATCAGAAAATCCCCAAATCTGGAGAACTAAAGCTCATCACTTTCGATTTGGAGTACTACCCTTGTGATAAAGTTGATGACTTTCGATCTCCAATTCTCTACCACTTTGCACTTCACCTTCAATATAGATCAGACCAAGGGCAATTCGTTACTGGGTGTTGAGATGGATGAGTTTGTCGAACTAAAATCCATAACTTAAACTTCATGAAACTGGTGGAGTCAAATTCATGCAAGCACAAACACATCTTACACATCCTCTTTGAAACTCATCCGAAAGAACATTGGAAGAAATCTAGAGAGAACCCTATAGCCTAACACAATCCAATGGAATTGACCAAAAAAACCAAAATAGAGTTAACCCTACTATAGGAGGAAGGGCTTGTAGTAAGAACTTACCATTTTGCAAGAGCTAAGGGTGAATGCTGAGGGAGAATGATGTTTTGCAAGAGCTGAGGGTGAATGCTATTCTGCAAGAGATGAGGGCAAATGCTGAGGGCGAATGCTATTCTGCAAGAGCTGAGGGAGAATGTTGAGGGTGAATGCTGTTCTGTAAGAGCTGAGGGCGAATGCTGTTCTGCAAGAGCTGAGGGCAAATGCTGAGGACGAATGCTATTCTTTAAGAGCTGAGGGCGAATTCTGAAGGCGAATGCTGTTTTGCAAGAGCTGAGGGTGAATACTGAGGGCGAATGCTGACGGCGAATGCTGTTCTGCAAGAGCTGAGGGCGAACGCTGAGGGCGAATGCAGGGCGAATGTTATTCTGCAAGAGCTGAGGGCGGATGCTGAGGGAGAATGTTGTTCTACAAGAGCTGAGGGTGAATGCTAAGGGTGAATGCTATTCTTCAAGAGCTCAGGGTGAATGCTGAGGGTGAATGTTGTTCTGCAAGAGCTGAGGGCGAATGCGTGCGTGATATCAGACGTTAATGTAGTTTTTAATAAAATCATTTTTATGTAGCATGCATATAAGTGTCGTAGTTTTTAATAAAATCATTTTTATGTAGCACGCATATAAGTGTCGTTATATAGCGGCAAAAGCATTGATATTACGACCACTGCCTCCAAACGTCGCAATTGCGACACTTATACATTGTGTCGCACTTGTGACGTTTGGAAGCAGCCGTCGCAATAGCGACGCTTTGGGGCATAGTGTCGCAATTGCGATGTCTTCCTCCAACTGTCGCAATTGCAACACTTTGTCTAAGTGTCGGTATTGCGACACTTTTCTCTAAACATTGGTATAGTGACGGTTTCGGCTGGGATTGAAAATTTTTGGGAAATTTCTGACATTTGGTCAAAAGCGTCGGAACCAAGCGTCGGAATTTCCCCAAATGTACTAGTGATTCCTACTAAGGATGGAAATTTTAACGTAAGGGATGTGACCCAAATACCTTTGACAATAATTTTTTTCATCATAGAAAGATTGAAAGGAAACTTGAAATTACATGTGGCAAGCATATCATACATGCAGTATGGGGTAGAATGTCTAGAGCCCATAGTATTCAACTTGAGCGAGGGTGTCTTGGTCAACTTGAAGGAACAACTTACTAAAGAAAATGAGGGGAAGCTGTAGATATTCGGCTATGGTGCCATTTTGGTATCTTTTTCCTTAGATCCGGTACCATTACTAAAACCTTAGCATATTGTACTCGAGCCCTTCGATCTAAGGGTCCCATGGATGAGGAGGTTGATAAACCACATGGCGAGACATGCAGGTCCATCAACCATCAACTTTTCACTAGCTTTCTTTGGATGGTTGCATATGCAGTTCATCATGATTGATGAATATCCTTACATAGGGATGGATTTCTATAATCATCCCAAGCTCATTTTTCTTGAGGGCGAGGAATGGGATGCTTCAGGTAAGATACTTTTAGCATTATGTTTTTGAAAAGTTTTACAATTTTTTTTTGTGTTTTCTCATGTTTTCGAGACTAAACTATTTGATGTTTTCATGCAGATATCAGACCTATTCGAACAGTGGGTACTACATATCTTTGCTACACAGAGAGATAGCAACATGAGGAGGCAGTGGGACTAGTACAAGTTGTTGTGGTGGGACATTATGTGCTATGAGATCTTGAGGTAGCGGAGGTCCTATCAGAGGTGGAGTGCCACATGGAGGGATTAACCCATGGGGTTGATGACACCATAGTTGATCAACTTCCATTCCAACTTCATTGACATACCATTGGGGTACCCAGTCGTATTGGTCAATTAATGCACAAGATAGCTTGTGCAGTGTCGTTTTATAATGAGGACCACTGATTATCTACTTAGATGTTTGCATGCAGTTTTTTTGTATGGGTGATGTAGCCATATGTGTCTCGGGTCACAAATTATGTAAAAAAAAATTTATCATATATATATATCTATCTATATATATATTCAATGTGATGTGTATTGAAAGTTACTTGCATCTGCTAATTTTTTTAGATTTCTAGAAATGTGTTCATATTGTATTAAATCAGAATTTATTTCCACAAGATGCACCTCAAAACCATGCAAAGGACATCGGGATTTCTCACTGAATATATATTCATGTGTTATAGTACTATGAGCTGTGAGTCAAGCCTGATGAGTATACGGTGGGTACCATTTGAAATAACATTAGATAAAAATGCAACCAATGTGCTACACTCAATGACGTTGTTGGTAGAGTGGTCAATGAAAATCCCTTGCATACCCACTAGCTCCCCATTTGGAGCAAAGATGGCCCATACTAAGAAGGATAGGTTTTGAGTACTACAGTTACCACAATCGCCATAACCAATATATAGTTCGAGAGAGATTGACATATGCAAAACAAAGTAAATAAGGATCAACCAAAACCATGGGAAACTCTGAAAAACCCAATGCAAACACACTCAACACACCTATAGACAGTATGTACACAATGTATTATGCATGGGATCAAAAATAGTATTTTTTGAGATATAAACCTTTCTAGGTTGCGGCAATGGAATTGCATCAATATCTACTAAATTGTAAGCCCCTTTTGCAAGGAAACACTTGACAATGTATGGTCCGAGCCACATTAGCTGTAACTTTCCTGGGCCTAACTTATTGGCTTCCAAGTCATATACGAGTATCGAATCTCCTTTCGAGAAAACTCTAGTCTTGAAACTTTTGTCATATTTAGCTTTTATGTGTCTTTTAGGATCTTCGTTATGTAAAGAGTCATCACGTCAGGTCTCATCCAATAGAGTCAAGTGTAAAAGATGCCCCTCTTCTATAGAGGTAGTAAGGAGAAGTTCGATAGCTAGTTTCGACGATGGAATTTTGCACTCAATAAGAAGGATTGCTTCCATATCATAAACACATTGAAAAGGTTTGAATCTGGTAGTAGTCCTTACTGAGGTTCAGTATGTTCACAAGGTATCATAGAGAAGTAAATTCCATTCCAATTTATGGACCCCTACCATGCGTTGAAGCATAGTCTTAAGAAATTTTTTGACAGCTTCAACTTGTACGTTAGCCTAAGGATAATAGGGAGTGGAGTTTTCATGTGAAAGTCCCAATTTGGAAGTTAATTCGATCATCATGTGATTCCAAAAATTCTTCTCGTGATCTATAACTATCACTTCCAAAATACAAAACCTAGCAATCAGGTGGTGAAATAAAAAGTATCCAGTCGTTTCTCCATTATTATGGAATGTGGGCATTGCTTCGTTCCACTTAGTAAAGTAGTTAACAACGACAATGATATAGCCACTGAGGTCATAAAGTTTGGGTCTAGAGATAAATAACGAAAATCCATTCCACAAGTCAGATGACGATATTAGAAACAATGACTCATCAGAGATGGAATCTTTAGATGTAGATTCCACATCAAGGGAGGGAAGGTCGCACATTATTTCGATGAAAAATATCGATTTATTTGACTTGGATTGTATGAATTACAGGTCAATTTCTTGGAGGATAACTATCAACTTCGAGTACTTGCACCCCAATAATTGACATGATAGTATATATGTCATCGGGTTGCAATATGAAACCACCATAGTTTTCCGAAGAAATATGTAATCGAGAAATCTTTGGAAGGCTTCAATGGATCCCAAAGCCCTTTTTTTGGCATGAGGATACCAGATATTGGTATCGTTGAGGTTCCAACTCACATAGTAAATGTGATGTTCAGTTCCAATGTCGTCTTCTTGGACAAACACCATAGCTATAGTAGAGATGGAAGAAGCGAGATATCTGAAATAGTCACACTGATAGTGAGGGGGATATAGGACAGATGCTCAAATCAATACATATTTCAAGGAATCAAGCACTTTATTTTCATCTCCATCCCAATGGAAGGGAATCCCTTGCTTTAGTAAGCAAAGAAATCCTTTGTTCAACTTGATGTAATTAAGGATGAATATCCTCAATAAGTTAGCTTTCCCTTGGAGTCTTTGTAACTAAACTAAGAGGAGGGTACAGGAAAATCCACAATTTCTTGGACATTGAGAGGATCAATACAAAATCCTTGTTTTAAAATAGTAAAGCCAAACACTCGACCAAAACCATTATAGAACACACATCTTGTGGGTTAAGTCAAATGTTATACTGCCTACAATTGAGAAAAATGGTCCGTAAATGAAACGGGTGATCAGCTCGATGTTTGGAATGAGTAGGGATATTTTCCAAATAGGGTTGCAAGATATTATTAATATAATGAAAACATTAGGGGAATTTTGAGGTCTAAAATGGGCCTCCTAGGAAAATTATAAAATACTAGAGGAAATAATAAAATAAGATTTGATTACATCATCAAATTTTAGAGGGAAAAAATAAAAAACTAATTTTTCAACTCATATTTTGAACTTATCTCCCTCAGGGTTATCTCAAATTTCGAGTGGTAATACTCGTTGGATGCAAAATTTAATTCCTCATATAATAAGTGCCCATGTTGCATACCTTTTATGGACTTTTCTACACGAAAAATGAGAAATACATAAAAAACATGATTGCAATCACGTTTTTTTATGTATTTCTCATTTTTCGTGTAGCAAGGTCCATCAAAAGTATGTAACATGGGTACTCCTTTGATGAGGAATTAATTTTTTCATCCAACGAGTATTTCCATTCGAAATTTGAGTAAATCCTTAGGGAGATAAGTTGAAAATATGAGTTGAAAAAGTAGTTTTAGTATTTTGTTATTTTTAATCTTTTTACTCTTTTAATCCAAAAATGGTGAATCATCCCCCATGGTTGACATCATCATCTTGAATCCTATTGGTTCTTATAAATTTTATTTTAGTTGTACATTTTTCTTAGGAGGCCCATTTTAGACCTCAAAATTCCCCTAATGGCATAATCCATCTCACGTTGAAACGTGTCCCTTACATTCTTGTGACAGAATGGGAGATTTTTATATGAAAAAGTGCCCCAGGGAGAAATAAATGTTGTCGTGGATTGGTCCTCGACGAGAATTTTTATTTGATTGTAACTCGAGAATCCATCCATAAATTAATAGATCTAGCAACTAGCGCAGTCATGAAAAATCCGGTCAACAAACATGGTCAGATAGCTTTCTTTCGTACAATATCGATTAACATCCTGATAATCAACACATAATCAAATCATGCTATGTTTCTTCATGACAGGGATTATGTTTCTTCATGCGTTTGATACCCAATCAGTTAAAGGAATGGAGTATATGAAACGAGGTCGAAGAAGCTTTTCAACTTCATATTTTATCCCGACAACCTTCTTAAGATGGACCAGATGGAGGAATTTTCAGACGGGTTTGTCATCATGATATATTATAATTTCATGCACCACTATGTTTGGGTCAATACCTGGAATTTCTTCATAATTCTAGGAAAACGCATCTCTAAACTCACAAAAAAGGGCTTAGTAGATCTTGAATTCAGATGAAGAACAAGATGCTCTGATGCAAATATTTTCGACTATTCCTGGTTTAATCGAAATATCGAGAGGAATGGTTTCATCTATATTGAAGAGGCTCTTTTCTGATTCGATCTCATGAATGGGAATTAAATTCATAGAGGGTTTGACTAAATTAGGTAGATAGAAATCATCGATATTATATTCTATTGAATTGGGAAGATAGGTATGATGGTGATCCTCGTCCCATGACGCAATGTGTCACATCATAATATCGATGATGTTTTCGTCATTTGAGAAGATGCGTGAAAAATGATTAGAGGACATGCCATAAGCTAGCTATCCATCAACCTAATTTATCAAAGAAAAATTATGGACTACATAAGCTGAGTAGATAGCTTCATAATTTTTCTCAATGGGGCTAAGCGACATTCGGTCACCAAAATTTTTGATGTCAGTTTAACCCATTACAATCCATGTATTGGAGAAAATCGTAGAGGATGATATCATATTAATATAAGAAACCGAAGTTTTGGAGTTGGAAGGGAGGGGAGTTGGGAGGGAAAAATTCCCCATAAGTGGCGAACCCTTCAATAATCCACCTCCAACATGATGATGGGAATGCAGGGATTTCCGTACAAGAGGGACACGTCCAATAACATTGGAATTAGAGGAAAATAATTTTAGTTGATATATGGCTACAATCCATACTTTATGGGGAAAGGAGATCATTCAGAAGTAGGTTGAAACAATGACAACCATAGCATAAACCCATGTATGTCCCAGTAGAATATTGTAATCAAGAGACCCATCAATAAATTATACTTCAACGGAGGAAGTTTTTCCCCCAAGTTCGACCTGAAGGGAATTCAAAATACCATAGGTATTATATGTCCTTCTAACAAAGGATTTTAATTTGGTGGTTGATTGATTCAGCTGAGGCGAACTATTCACTTTACAGCAAGACATATACATGATGCAGGTTGACGCTCCCTCGTCCTCAATAGAATGGTGAATGTTTTTACCATGGAAAGTGACCTGAATGATAAAATCTAACTGATTTGGAAGCCAAGGAGTATAGTTTTCATGGGAGAAAACCACTAGGTTGGAATCTGATGGGTCTATACATCTGATAGCTAACAATAAAGACTTATTTTGGGCAGGGCAGTTTTGCAACACCCCAAGAGTTGAAATAGCTAATAGAGAATGAGCCAAGTTTTCAACTGTGTTATAATTTACGGAAGGTCTTGAACAAGGATTGTAAGCATACTAATGGATAACATGCTTCAGAGGCTTGATAGTCAATTATAGAGGAGGAACATAATCAGATGAGGTCATTTTTGAAATGGTAGGTTGATCAATAACCGGACAATCCGATGGATTCACATTACCATTGTCTTTGTTCTGAGAGGCCACCAAAACATCAAATTTCAACTTTTAGGAGGAAAGCATCAAAACGGTGTTAGAGGAAGAGAGGTACTAGGAAATAATATGAGTCTCTTGATTGGGAAATGGGCTATTAACCATAGTGGCAGGAGTGGATCATTTAAGAAATTGATTCATTTCATCACGGTGTGGAAAATCACGTGTAAAGTGATCCTCATTGCAAATCAAGAAAGGGCATCGAGGCTTCTGTTTGTCATCGGAAGATGAATTTTATTTTTTATCTTGTAGTGAGGAATGTCTTTTTTTCTTACCGTTACCTTTATTCTTGCTTCTAGGTTGTTGTTAATATTTTCCTTTATCAGATGAAATGGAATTTATCTCGGAAGTAGAAGCTAGGGGATGGTGGGATTGAGGGTTCTGAGCAGGAGAGATGAGAGCTATACCAGATGGTTTAATCATGGCCTACGAATTGAAAAAACCATAAATGCCATCAACAACATGAGATTATTTACCAGGTGGAAGAGTAACATTGTTTGAAGTTGGTAGAGCCTTTGGTATCTTATCATAGAGTGTGCCCAATTGGGTATAAACTAGATCTAAATATTGAGCATGAGTAATAACTTTCTCTTTTTTCATGATTCCACCTTTGGCCACATATTTTGTTATTGGGCCTCATAGAGATTTGATGAACCATTCTACTAAAAGTTTTCTGGGAGTAAAGGACTTGACTAGATTGTGATGACACCTCCACTCATGAATGTGATCTGAGATATGAGTGGAATCTGATTATTTGAAGTTATTCAATAGTTTCGCTCCATTTTTGTATCTGATGGGTGATTGGAAATGTGTGAGGAAGGTGGTGGTTAAAGTACTGAAATTGTGAAAAGATGCTCTAGGTAATTCCATATACCATTTAGCTATGGTTCATGTAAGCGTTCGTTAGAAAAGGTGAAGTTGAATGGAATCATCATTGAGGGAGTTGGATGAACACCATAGATGATACATCATGAAATGTGTCAATGGGTCTTCTCCCAGATTCCCATTGAACTTTGGGATATCAGATGGAAACTTGCTGGGAATAATAGGCCACCATGGCGAATGAGAGATGTGTTTGTTAGTAAGTCGAACTAAGTCAGGTAATTCAAGAGTACCCACAAAAGGAAACTATCGATTAAATTTTAGGGGAGGATGACTTCGGCAAGAGGGAATAACCTGAGAAATGGGTACTTGCATGTTTGGATAAGGAGGGTTTTGGTAATAAGCAACACGGTTACCAGGATATAGAGGATTTTGATAACCAACATACAACTGAGTTTGTTTCCCAGCCTTAGCATGACGATAAAGGTGTTGGAATGGTTAGGTATGAATTTGTTGGCCTTGAAAGGGCACCTGATGAGGTCCATAATATTTCCCGATGGAGGTTTGTATTGGCCCCTGGTATGGTTGGTTTGGTTGATACTACCCCGAATTTTGAATAATTTGGCTTACCAAAACTTGAGGAGCACTTTTTGCAAGTGATTGTGCAGATGAGGAACCTTGTAAAATTTGACTAAGAAGTACTTGGGAAGAGCTAGATACCATTGGAATAGGATTTAAAGTTTGGATCACATGTATTTGATCTTATTGAGGTTCTTATGGATAGATAGGAATATGTGATGAGGATGGTGCAACCATAAGGATTCAAAAATTGATCCAAAGAGAACCATGTTGAACGGGTGAAGTAGGTTTATAAATACTGGCAGCCATTACAGGAGGAGGTGGATTATAATTATGTTGTTTACCATATTGAGCCATACCAACAACATGCTTCCCCCTACATAAGGAGGAGAGGATGATTGAGGCAGCTGCGATCCAGATGGAAATTACCCAACATAAGGAGATTTAGGTTATTGAGGGTATCTTTATCCACTAATATAAGGATAAGGATGATGCTCTATTGTAGGTGTAGCTGGACGAAGAGGAGCAAACTATATGACATTCATAGAGAGGTACCTGACATTATTCCCGAATTAGATGACATGGGAGATGTCTAGGGACTAGAAGTCACACCAGAAAAGGTACTAGATAATGAATAATAACCAGCTGGGATGGATGGGCCACCATACAAATGAATTTGTGGTGATGTCATGAACATATATGAGGAAGCGACACTTGATGTCTCCACCATAGTGGTGGAAATGGGCTCAGAGTTTGAATTTACTCTAGTCATGTTTGATAATCCAAATGAAGCTTGTTGCAAAATATCTGTGGGTAAGCCCAAAGAATGAGGTAAAATAGGTTGTATCACTGTTTTAAGAGATGGAAAAGGCTCGTGTTGATAAAAATGAAGTCCTTCCCAATGAACAGTAGTATAAGCATGAGGCTCTTCTTGAGGGATATATTCAATACTCAAAAATTTTTATGGAAGAGGTTCATCATCGAGTCCGAGATATATTTGATCTATCTGAGATAAAGGAAGATAAGAGGAAGGTACCACCTAATTGGGTGAGCATGTTCAAGGCTCCTTAGGTTCAACAACCTCAGGAAACAAACTGTGTGAATCAGGAAGTTCAGGTTCAATGACATTAGGTAACAAAGTTTCAGGGACTTATGTTTCAATTGTGTCAGTGTCACCAACAGGGATAGATGTAATATTGGGTTCAAAAATAAAAGGGATAGATGATTATAGAAGATCAGTATCAGTGAGGAGGGCCAGAAGTAACGATTAAAGTTCCTAATTTGGTATTTTGTGTTTTCTTACATTTTTTATGTCAGATAGGAGTAGCCTCTGAAGGTAGAGGAGGCTTATTTTTCATTCTACGCAAATGATGAGGAGGGGTATTTTTTTCTTCCACGTTGGAAAATAAATTTTATTAGCACAAAAAAAAAAATAGTGTAATCTAATAGGAATACAGGATTACCAACTAAGCATGAAATTCAATATACCCCTTGGTGAACGAAGTACTTAATGTACGACAGTAAATCTCCCAGATTTTTTTTTTCATTGTATCACAATATACAAGGTGGCAGACTTAGTTACCTATTGATGGATAGAAACTTATTGAGGACTACCAAAATATACTCGACGATACGTGGCAGTGTAGTCTGTGGTAGTGTTGTCTAATGTGTATTCGTTTGATGAGAGTGGTACCGTATAATTTTCATGCATGGAGCGCCATCCAATATACTCGAAGGTACATGGAGAATGATCCTATCCACTTATGTATGTGGAACGATATTTCACCCACAGGATGAAACTCTGGAAGACAATTAAAACTCCTATGCTTAATGACACCATAATACGTCTATAGCATGGATCTATAAATGTTTACGTTAATGTTACAAACTCTCCTTAGGTTGATTCAATTTTTTTTAATTTTTATGTTTGATTAAGTTACATTTTTGGGTCTCACCATGAATGTCAGATGAATACCCTGAAATGTAAATCTAGCATGAGAAAATAGGAATATTTTCTCTTTCAATGAAAATCTAGCTAAGGAAGGGAAGAAACAATCAAGATTAAACAAAAATATGCAGAAAACAAAATGCAAGTTGCAATTTTCATTTCAATGCATTTTTCCCTAGTCTAATACACATGCAAAACCCCAAATGTGAAATAAAAAATTATTTTCACCACACTTAATTTTCAAAATAAAGAAAACTAATATGCAAATGTTCAATTATTGATTCAATTACACTTTTCAGAATGAGGACTCAAACAAAAATTCATCCAAGTGATCAACAATCAAATAAAGTAAGTTTTCAAGTGACCAAACGATAAGAACATAAAAAAATCAAAACCAATTCTTCTCAAAGGAAAACAAACGCAAATGTAAACTAAATGGAGGTCTTAGATGGACCAAAAATCACTGAAGACTCAAGGAAACTCAACTTGAAGCATGATGATGAAAGATGGACTCAATAACCAAGGAAAATATTGTGCAAAAACAAGGACCAATGTTGGTGTAGAAAGGGCACCATTCCTTTTCAAAGCTGGGATAGAGTGGGCCTCAGTGAGCTGCAATGCTTTGACAGAGGCACTGAGGGAGTATTGGGCCTAATAAAGAGGATTCTAGAACAAAATTTCAAAAATGGTTGAATGAAGCCACTTCGTAGGTCAACCTAGAACAATAAAGAGACAAGGAACCCTATGATTTCCCTTAAAGTAAATAGATGTCAAAGTGAGGCTTACTTAGAAACTTTCACTCACTTCACTCCTCATTTATCTTGGAAGCTCCAATTCTAGATCTGATTGCCAAAATTATAACTTGCACTGCCAGAGAACACAATCCAATAAACTATGATATGTATGCAATGTCATATAAATACTCTTTTCAATGGATCAACGTGGTATTGAAATAAGTGAAATAAGGACATCACATATAGGAGAATAGATAATTCTTTTCATTAATATAAATGAAAAGAGATTACAACCATAATTGGAAGGTTGTAGTGTAGAAGAGCTCCTCCAAGTTGTTAACTTGTCCTTTCCTTGTCACAATATGCACCTCCATTCACCCTATGCATAAGATACGTTACAACATAGTTTACTTCCTTAAGGGAGAAAATGTGAATTTGGGTTACACGCTTTTTCCTTTTTTGAGGAAAAAAAAAAAAAATATGTTCTTCAATTTTCTGTAAGCCAAAAGAATTTTTCTGTTTAGAATTTCATTTTACGATAAAAATAAAGCTTGTCATAAATTTTATTATATTTTTATTACTTAATTTTTGGAATTTTTTTATTCACATTTGATATGTCAAATTAACATTTTTTTGAGTTATTGTTCTTTAACAATCGAAGTATTCATTAAAATTCTTTGAAAACTTTGTGTTTTTGAGAAAAAAAATGTGTTACAACATTCTAGACAGAGTCTACTTCTGTATCGTTCTATTTACGAAACCACCTGATGCATATCTTAACTGCAAGAATTTTTTGAACTTGTCCAATATGAAAAAAGTACATTTTTTGTATATTTTTCAGCTCACGCGATGTTTCTCAACATATTAGTTATGAACTAAAAATCTAAAAACTACCCATTACAGACGACAAAGCAATGTAATGCACCATAATTTTTTCCATTTTTTTATAGTGTATTTTGCAAGATACATAATTTTGATTTCACTGAATCAAAATGACCTTCAGAAATTGTTTTCACCCATTTTATTACAAAATTAATTAAAATTAGTAAATATTTATGGAATTCTATAAAAGTTATATTTCCTGAAAGTAGATTGAATTCTGGAAATGCTTGTCTTGGTTCTAACAGTTAATTCATAAAGTTTGATGGATTTTAATCATTCCAATGTTGAAGAAATGTGTTTAGAGCTGAGTTGTTGCGTAGTTGCAGACGTGTTAGTTCAGCCAAACTTTTAAAATAGCTCAGCCAAATTGTTTTTTGCCTCTCCGACCCGTTAATTGTAACGCAAAACAAGTTTGCCTACACTTTTTACAGAAGTCCGATAGAACTTTTTATCGCAAAGTATGTCGGCTGGATAATTAAATGAAGCCCCTCCAAAAAAAAATTTGCAGTTATATAAATAGCCAAAAACGGAATCATCATTTTCGCATATTTTCACACATTTCTTCATTTGGGTTGATTTTGCAAAGGAATTTTTTTGGGATTAATTTTGAAAGGACTCTTTTTGGGCTTAGTATTCAAAGGACATTTTTTGGAGGTATTTTTTAAAGTGAAAATTTTTGAGGTTTTCTGGGCTTCATTTTCGAAGCACATTTTTTGGAGGTTTTTTTTTTTAAGTGACATTTTTTTATAGGCTTTTTGGGCCTAATTTTCAAAGGACATTTTTTGGAGGTATTTCTTAAAGTGGAATATTTTAAGAGGTTGGGCTTAATTTTCAATGGATATTTTTTGGAGGTATTTTTTAAAGTGACTTTTTTTAGAGTAAGTGTTTTGGGTTGAAGTAAATATTTTATAATGATTTTTTTAAAGTGAGTTTTTGTCTAATTTTTTAAATGATTTTTTTTTTCAGGACTTGGAAGGAAATATTTTGAGCTTCATTTCATTTTTAAAACACATTTTCTTGCGGAATTTTTAAAGTAAGTTTTTTGGGTTGAAGTATGTATTTTGTGCAAAATTTTTAAGTATTTTTTTTTTTTTAATTAAATCTTTTGTGATGCTTTTTTTAATTGAGATTTTGTCTAAACTTTGATGTAGTGAGTTTTTTTTACAGGATTTTGAAGGAAACATTTTGAGCTTCTTACTAAATTATCATGGGAAATCGAAGGAATTTCAAGAGAAAATATGATCGAACAAGATACGTTGAGGAATGTACAGAAAAAGGGAGAGAATATCTCTAAAAAGAGAGAGAGGAACACTGCAATATTGAAAGGAAAAATCAACCTCAACTAGAAGTTGAAGAAGGTATGTAAATGTAAATATTATAAATTTGACATTTAAAATTTTACTAATGTATTGTGAAACCTAATTTTTATTAGATGAACTAATTTGAAATATATTTTTTAATGTACACAGAAAGAGATATTGTAATATTCCAAAAATTTAGCCTTCAACTAAATGGAATATTATAGTTTGTTTTAGAACTAGGTTGGTGAATAAGTGGGTAGGGAGGCCCATAAATCTCCTTAGGAGGAATAATAACACTCCTAATGTGAAAGGAGGAAGAATAAGCAACTGGATTAAGCACCTTTGGGTGTGAATTGGAGGGGATCCATGTTGAATAGGTCAAATTTGACCGAATCAACAACGTTGTCATGGAGGAGTGGCATTTACGATGAGAAAGCGTAGTTTTAGTGGAGGACAACTTGCATGAGCTTAGTGGAATTTATGGATGGGACCCAATGTGAGAAATATCACACACTATATATGGAGGGGATGGCAACCATTTTTATTCATGTTTGATATTATTATTTGATATCTGTTTGTTTAGACTTTGAATCCTTTAGCTGTTTAGCGGGGTTTGTTGTGCTGTTTAACACAAGGGTGTTCCTGATCGAGAATCCCTACCTCATCCTCAAGGAAGGAGAGGTTAATTGGACTGAATCTCCTCATTCTAACATTCTGTCCAAGCTACCTCCTTCAGCTACATCACATTTTTTGTTTAGAGCTGGGTTGTGTTGCAGGGTGCAACAAAGGAGGATTACATAGAGCAAATTTTGGGTGTGTTTTTCAGTGGAGAGGTAGGCTATCCATTAGAGGATCAGAAAGGAGGGCTCCTGGGAATATTTCTCTATTTTTGGCATCAGGCCAACCATCTACCATCCCTCACAACACAATTTCAGTCCAGATCTTCGTTATTTTTAATGGTATTTGTTGTGAGGGTTCATTGAGCTCATTAGGAGTGTCTATTTCTAAATGGAGGGATCAACCTTCTATTGATAAATACCATCAAAGGAGGACATTATCATTTCATATCTGTCATAGCCTCATTCTATTCAGTTCCAGGTTGCAGTGACATATCAACCCTAGGGTTATTTGTCACATTGTATATTTTTCTTGGTATTTCTAGCAATCTTTTCTGGGTTGGCTAGAAATCATGTATTAGAGCCCATATCTTCTTTTCTGGGCATTCATTTTCTATATATCAATCATATTACATTTATTTATGATTACAGCAGTAGCTACACTAATATATACAATGTTGTCACTGCTTTCCGGCATTCTATACAGTAGCAGCAACTCATGTGCTTATTGTTATGATAATGGGAGGATTATTCTTGTTGCTTGAGTGGCTTGACCCTCAAGATATTTTTGTATATTTTTTCTGATATATGAATAAAATTATGGCTGCATATTCATCCCTCTTATGATATGTTCATATTTTTTGTTTTTTCCATTATTATGTCTTGTATTACTACTATTTCGATTTTGGAATATTACAGTGGTATGAGAGCATAAAATTGGCTCAACCTGTGCATTCAAGACATTATGCCATTAGGAGGAGAAGCTTCATCTAGCTAGGGATTGATACAACGAATGAGAGATATAACAGCTACTAATGAATGAATGAGAGTGAGATACACCTACTACCAGTGATAGGACATATACTACCGAGGGAATTATATAACATCTATGCTCTGTACACTAACGTGATACATCTATGCAATCAACTACACATAGGGGGCTGAATAGATTCTATTGGCCGAGAATGAAGTAGGCTCGAATACTATATGCTGGGAATGATCATTCACTTGACTGCATATCTCATAGAAAGGAGAAGTTTTACATAAGAAACAAATGCATGACTCCATTATTGGGAGAAGTGAAGGAAAAGAGGCTCTCCCAGCTTCTTTTTCAAACTATGAAAAATATTAAGGAAGATATGAAGAAGATGAAAAGGGAGAGGCGTACAAAATTTCCAAGAGGTTTTGAAAGTGAAGCAAGCCCTAATTATTCACATGATGGGTGTGAGAATTTAGCGAAACATGAATATCCACAATGCAATTTATTGCTGACATTCATTGCAAGAAAAATGGAGGAAGAATATGCACCCGAGGAGGAGACTTTGAGTGACTATCTTCAGGAGTATGAGTCTCAATATTGGAGATTCAAAGAGCACTTGGACTTACAATGGTTTTTCCAACTCAAGGAAGACAGAAGATCCAGTAACCATGAAAGAAGCAAGTGAGGTAGAATCTTTTTTCCTAACTTTGATGGATCATCAAAGTGCACAGCCAAGGCTTGGGTGAAGGAGCTAGATTCCTATTTTTAGCTACACCAAGTTTAAGAAAGGGAGGCCATTAGAGTAGCAGTGATTCACCTTAAAGGTATGGCCAATGATTGGTGTTTTTATAGTTCTGCTTCATTTCATCATGTAAGTGTAAATACTTATGCAAAGTTCACTAAGAATATAGTGAAAATATTTGATATTAAACAGTGTAAAACATCTTTTGTTGAACCCAAAAATTCAAAACCTTTGCATGATTTGGAGGGATCTATTTTTCCAACTCCACTCCATATTTATATTGAAGGGGATAAAAACATGCATAATACCTTGCCCAGGGCAAGATCTTCATTTTTTGAAGAGCCCTCTTCTATAGATGAAGACATGGAGATTCCTAATTCAAGGGAAGACCAAAATCTAGGGTCTCTCATTGATAATGAGGCATTCTCACATATTGATGAAGAGGATGAGCAGAGAAGAGCTAACAACATTGTACGATAAGGAGAAGACCCATCACCACATGGAGGTGGAAAGGGAGCCATTTCTTCCATTAGAGGAGCCCTTGTGTCTTTCCAATGAGTTCCAAATGATCTAACATGTGGGAACCAGAGCACAATTCTGGAGTAGCATGTATCAGTTATTATGGATTGTGAGACTTGGCAGATGGAAGGAGAAGAAGAAAGGAAGGATAAACATCAGGGGAGATGAGCATTCAACCTTATCTATTTCAGGAGGGTTTTTCAGAGAAGAAGGAGATTGTATTATGCAGTGAAAGGAGGTACAAATGTTTCCACTCATATATACAGTCTGCTTTAGATCTGGATGTATCACTACATGGAGGCATTACACCTGGGAGGCCACTAGATCTAGAGTTGGTGAGAGACATCTAACCATTTGGTTCACCACTCTTAGATTACGAAAGGGTGAAGACCTTGGAGGGGTCTATTACAGCACATAAAGTCCAGGATAGACTCAAGGAGGAGAGGTACTCTCTCCCATTTTCAGCATTACCCACTCTCACTACCTATTCTGCGCTGACAGAAGTTGATGCAGTGATGGAGGATGGCACCACCATGGTGCAAGGGAGATGCTCGATGTATTTGGAGAAACATAGGGTACTTCCCTTGAGGAAGGAATCCTCCATATGTTGGAGTATATGGAGGCCACTCATGCTTACATTGGCCAAGATCAGGAGGTTCTTTTTGGATGGTAGCTTCTCATGGGAGGCCAACTTCCAAAGGCCACCACTTCTACTTGAGCATGAGCAACTGCATGATGGGCATGGAAGAACTTTGGATGATGATTTTGGCATGAGGTATGTCACTGGAAAAGACAAAAGCATGTGGGGAACTTTAAATTTTATATCTTCAGCGTTGTCTCTTAGGAGGATCGATCCATATTGGAGATCTCAACTCTTGGTAGAGTACTCCAAGGATCTTGGTGCTTGCATGATTCTTGATGAACCGGAGGGAGATGAGAGATACATGGTGGATGATGAGGTCATCTATTCTTATGGAAGAGTTTTCTTGAATAGAGCTTCTAAGCTCAAGGAGAAGTTGTTACATGCAAAACATGTGGACTTTATTTCCATGCACTTTGATGCATATCATTACTTGATGGAGGAGTTCACTAGGGAGGGAATCCAACAGGATGTATATCAGCATATGGAGAGCTGCATGGCATGAATGATGATGGAGAGGTTTTCACAACCACTTCCCTACTCATTGAGAGTGAGGGATAATTTCTAGTTGAGCCATTTCAGCTCAATGACCAAAGTACATAGTAGAGGATGTATATTTATGCATTATGATTTGTACTCTTTTAATTTTTATGAGAAGCATATTGTACCAAGGAGGATCATTCCTTCTTTTATATTTTATTATGATGTATGTGAGGACATTTGCAGCAATGATGTTGGCCATTCGATTGGTGGTTTATGGGAGATGCCATGTGATTCTTGGTGTGCACCATTGGCACCAAATTTTACTTTTATGATCCCATCTTGTAGGATTATTGTGGCAGAAAACAAGTGGCTGAAAAGACACTTGTTATAATGTGTTTTTAGGCAGGCAGGGGATGCACTGCGCTGGCTCCACATGTGGAACTATGATCCACCTCCCGTTTGTCATATGGAAACTTGTTTTTATTTGTTTTTGCTTCCATATATTGATGATGTTCTTATTTTTATGAGAATATTTGTTGGGAGGATGGCACAAGAGTTGGAGGTGCCCATTGGGAGTATGATTCTCCATAATTCATATGTTTCATGCTTCAGGAGAAAAAATGGGCAAACATGATTGCCACACTACATCTCTTGTCTTCATATGGGAGGAGCCATTTGGGGAACTTGAGTTCTTGGGAGAGGCACTTCATGGATGATTTTATTGGTGGGGTAACTTGGGACATTCTTGGAGGCCATAATATTCCATCCCAAGATTACCAGTAGCCCCATACATACCATAAATGGAGAGAGAAACAACATGGGTGGAAAAATTTAATCTCTCCATACAACCCCAATACATTGCATGAACCTGCGGTTGAGGATTTATTTGATGAGCTACCTAGGATGGCTCATTTCATTTGGATGATAGCATGGGTATGCAAGTCTCTTATTAGGATGGAGATACCCAATTTTCATAATCTCACTTACCTTGATAAGACCATTGGACAACAAGAAGGTTTCCACTTACACCTTACACTTTCTCATGATGTGAGCCATTTGGTTTTGCATACTTGGGAGGAACCATTGAGGGGAAGATTTATTGCAGATTATTTTGAGCAGTGGTGGGGAATATTTGATGAGGAGGCTACAAGAGGAAGGAGGGATACTTTTTCCATATCCTTGCAGTTGCTTGAGGACAAGCAACATATTTGAGGGGAGGACTGTAATATTCCAAAAAGTTAGCCTTCAGTTAAATGGAATATTATAGTTTTTTTTAGCACTAGGTTGGTGAATAAGTTGATAGGGAGGCCCATAAATCTACTTAGAAGGAATAATAACACTCCTAATGTGAAAGGAGGAAGAATAATCAGCTCAATTAAGCACCTTTGGGTGTGAATTGGAGGGGATCCATGTTGAATAGGTCAACTTTGACCAAATCAACAACGTTGTCATGGAGGAGTGGCATTTATGATGAGACAACGCAGTTTAGTGGAGGAAAACTTGCATGATTTTAGTGGAATTTATGGATGGGACCCAATGTGAGAAGGCTCACACACTATATATGCAAGGGATGCCAGCCATTTTTATTCATGTTTGAGATTATTATTTGATATTGGTATGTTTAGACTTTGCATCCTTTAGTTGTTTAGCGGGGGTTGATGTGCTATTTAGCACAAGGGTGTTTTTGATCGGGAATCCTTACTTCATCCTCAAGGAAGAAGAGTTTCATTGGACTACATTTCCTCATTCCAGAATTCTGGCCAAGCTACCTCCTTCAGCTACAGCACAATTTATGTTTAGAGCTGGGTTGTGTTGCAGGGTGCAGCAAAGGAGGATCACATAGAGCCAATTATGGGCTTGTTTTTCAGTGGAGAGGTAGCCTATCCATTTGAGGATCAGAAAGGAGGGATCCTGTGCATATTACTCTATTTTTTGCATCATTCGAACCATCTACCATCACTTGCAATGCAATTTTAGTCCAGATCTGCTTTATTTTTAATGGTAGTTGCTGGGAGGGTTCATTGAGCTCATGGGGAGGGTCTATTTCTGAATGGAGGGATCAACCTTCTTTTGAGAAATACCATCAAAGGAGGAAATTATCATTTCAGATATTTCATAGCCTCATTATATTCAGTTCCAAGTTGAAGTGACATATCAACCCTAGGGTTATTTGTCACACTATATATTTTTCTTGGTATTTCTAGCAATATTTTCTGGGTTGGCTAGAAATCATGTATTAGAGCCCATATCTTATTTTCTGGGCATTTATTTTGTATCTATCATCCATATTACATTTATTTATGATTACAACAGGAACTACAATGATATATATAGCGATGTCACTATTTTCCGGCATTCTATAGAGTAGCAGCAAGTCATGTGGTTATTGTTATGATCATGGGAGGATTGTTCTTGTTGCTTGAGTGGCTTGAACCTCAAGATGTTTTTTTATATTTTTGCTGATATATGAATAAAATGATGGCTTCATATTTATCCCTCTTATGATATGTTCATAGTTTCTATGTTTTCCATTATTATGTCTTGTATTTCTGCTATTTCCATTTTCGAATACTACAAATATTCCTCAAAACATTGATGATTAGATAGAGAATTTCGAAAAAGAAAGTGAAAGATATATTGAACCAATGATTGAAGATGTTGAAAATGATGAAAGAAATTCAAGTGAAGAAATTGAATCACCAGATATGAATATATGTGCTGAATGTGTATTATTGAAATTATACATATTTATTAATTTAATTATTTATTGAAAATGTAAATTCATTATGTACATTTAATTATAATATGTATAGATGAAATCAGTATCAATGATGAGATGTTAGAAAATGTTGACACTCATACATATGGAGATAAAAATTTTGGCCATGTTATATTATATCGTGTTAAGCACATTATTGATTCGTTCTTCAAATACGAAACTGTGGAAGTTCAAGCCCAAATGTTGAAAAGTATCTTAACATCAAAGAAATTAAAAGAAGCTATGAATTTATTGGGTATTCGAAAATCAATGAAAGATTAAAAAAAATGAAGGAAAATGTGATATAATATATAAATTGTGCTCTAAAGTCAATTGGAATATCTGGAAATAATAGTGCTTTAGATGGACATAGAGCAATAAAAATGGCAGTGGTTTCATCAAGTACTAAAAAGAATCACTTGGTAAAATATATCGAACAAGCATTAGGAACCTCACTAGAAATTTTCCAAAAACATCATAAGTTTCGAATGAAAATAGATGTAAATGATGAATTCTCTTGTTATATGGTTATTTGTAGGAAACCATACAAATATAAACTTGGAGAATATGTCAAAAAAATAATATATGAATATTGGATGAAAAATTCACGTGTTTCACCAAAATGAAGGGGTGTGACGAGAAGAAGAATAGTATGAAATCAATATGAAGAACATGCAAATGATTTCTTGGACACCACTCAGATAGAGTTGTTAAAAAAGTTCATAGGATAGAATCGTGAGATTAATGTCTCAATCGGTACTTTTGTGAAACAAAAACCATGGTATGTTAAAACTATCACTATACGCGACACTTGTTTTTGTCATTATCATGCGAAATTTCAGTTATATTATGACACATTCTTAATGTTGGTAAAACATTTAGGAAAGGTTCACCTCCACCTTCCACTATCCATGATTTCATATCTCAAATTATATGTGGAAGAGAAAGCCATGAATTATTTTATGAAAAGAAACGTTTTGGTGGTAAAAAAAGTAATGATTGTGGAAATTTGACTAAATTTCAAAAAAAAAATCGTACTGATATAAATGATCAATAATTGTCCAACAGAAAAGTGAAATGGGAGAGATGTGAATATATTCATACATCGATTGGTTCAAGTATTACTACAAGTGCTAAAATAATTGATTTACAAGAAGAATAAATTTTTGTGATAGTGTTTTTGAGAAAGTTTGAGGCAGAAATTTATAAATACACTAAGCATTTCCATAGAGCTCGATGGCAAGGCTTACAATTAAAAAAATCTCGTGAAGTTTTTCCAATAGGGATCATTTTTTCAATAGTTGATTTTGCAGAGAAATACACATTTTTTCAACAAAAATAAATACAGAGTGAATACTATCATTCTAACCAAGTGTCCATGCTTGTCCATATTCTATATAGACATGATGAAAAAAATTATGATCATATAGAAATCACAAGTGAAAATCGGAATGTTATTCAAGAATATCACTTTTATATCAGCGACGATCGTAAACATGATACATATTTCTTACAACATTGTTTTGAAAATATTTATGACTCCTTGAAAAATCGTGAAATAAATTCAATGAACACTGGATATGGTCAGATTAATGCGCAAGTGAATTCAAATCTTCATGATCATTCTTTTGGTTGTGTCATCCTCATATGAAAACCCACATTAAACATTTTTGGAATTTCTTTGAGACTTTTCAGAACATGATGGTGCAAGGGCATGTATAAAACGAGCACTTCGAAGATATCAAATGGACCACTCTATAAACCAACTTGTCTGAGCTGAATAAGTTGTTAAATGATGCATCGCTGCACTAAGCCATGCGACTAACCGATGAAGGGAAGTAAGAAGGTATATATATATATATATATATATATATAACTTTAACGTGTACATGATTTAATTTTTATTGGATTTATAATTTCAAGCATTATTTATCACAATGATTATCTTTGATGGTATTTTGAATAACATATTTATATTCTTGTTTGAATTTTCCACATAGGTTTTTTTGGCATATTGGGATCCAAGATGTAGATAGATCGATTGGAGATGTCATTGAAACAATAAAAGGGACTCATAAATTTCATTAAGTTAGAAAAAATATGTACAAAAACATGTTTGCATTTGATAAAAGAAAATATTTTTGTTTTTGTCATGTTTGCATAGACAAAACAAAATCCAATTATTTTTGTTAAAAAAAATGTATGTAAAAGATTAGAAACATATAAAACTAAATACAAAGGGGAAAATGTCCATTGCCAACATTGATGAAATGCAATTAGAGGAGACTATAGTATCATCCGAAGGTGATCGTGTTTCTGATCTTGTTAGAGAATGTAACATTTCAATTTGTTTCAAATGATATAGATCTAGAAATAGATAATAAAATCGAGTACACATATTAATTTTAAAGTTATTTTTTCATGTTAATTATGATCTAAATTTAAATGTAAGTTTTTTTTTATTGTGTAAGAGATGTTTTTGTTGTAGTTGCACCTACTACCAATGATGAACATGTGAAGTATTATTTGATGTGTTGCACTGAACAAAAGATGAAATTATTAGAAAAATATGATGATAACAGGTTTATATATGACTCCCGGATCTGGGGGACGTGATGAATGAGACATCCCACAACATGCGATGACACAACATGTAAGGGATCGGTGGTGCCATGGCAGGTGATGGCCCATTGTGGCCTCGATCAGAGAGGCACATCCATAAATCCTCTGCAACACTTTCACCCTTGCATTTTACCCCCTTCTCTTTAGTGCAACTCTATCGTGGCTCTCCTCCCCAGCTTGGCGTGCTCTTTGCACCTCAGCCCAGTCTCCTAGTGTGCTTGCATTAGCATGTTTGCAAGGCAACAACAGAAGCCTTGCAGAGGAAGAATCTTGAGCCCCCTCCATGTCAGGCTGACTTGAGACTCAATTGATAGACACTTCCACTCTGATGAAGAGCTCTCCTCTGCCCCTTTCGATCAGTCCATTTATGTGACTTTTGATGGCTCCTTCACTTCTGTAGCTCTTTCTGTTCCACTTACATCCCCCCTCATCCCTTTCGCTGAGCCCTCCACTTCGCCCCTACCGAGAACCAAGCGGAAATACCACAAATCCACCATCCCCCCCTCCTCAAATGTAATATTCCCAAATGGGAAAAGTAGGAATATAGTGCATGAATATGGAAATAGCGGCAAGTATTAACACATTACATGTGAGCCAAATGATAAATCGATGGTATTATGTATAACAGCAATAAATAAGTACAAGATATTGGGGATGAAGCCCCTCAGGATAGGCAAAAAAAGCCTCCAATGCCAAAATGCACCGAAAATATGTAATACAATGCTACAAAAAATAATGAAGCAAGAACAACGTAGTTTTAGTGACTAATAATGCAGCTGGAACATATAAATAAATGGATCTAAAAATATCATGCTCCTGCAAGGCCAAAAATGGAGATATATGCTCTATACACTTTTCCGTGACAACCTAGGAAGGGTTTCTGGAAATGCAAAAATATGGATGGTGGATCTAAATCCCTAGGGCTGAAGATGCACTAAAAATGAAGCACATAGAAGGATGTGGCTTAATCCGATGTATATATGAAATACTCCTCCAAAATAACTCTCTCAATGAAGGGTTGATCCCTTCCATGGAAAGCAAACACTCCAAATGAAGCAATGAACTTGCCCTTGCAACAACTCACTAAAATAACAAATATATGGACTGGAAATGCATTGTAGGGGATAAAATTCTACTTGTCCTAATGCCACATATGTCAAATATGTGTAAGGGGCTCCTTTACTGGCCTTCCAATGGAAGCAAACCTTTCCCCACTACAAAAATAGCTCAGAAAACACCCAATAAGATCTTCCACTGATGCACCCTACAACTCAGAACATATTTCAATAGAAACTCCACTGTATCACAAGACTGAAGCTTGGTCTAAAACCTGATTGTGGAAATGTGATGCAAAGCTCTTCTAATAGGCCTCTCAAGGATTGAGGTGGGATTCTTGATCAAGAACACCTGGTACTAAACAACATTGCAATCTTAGCTAAACATCTGAAGAAATATTATATCTCTAAACAGAGCATATAATCAAAAAAATAATATATCATGACATCAGCATGAATAATATGGCTTCCATCTTTTTCCTTATATAAGAAATGAGCTTCCAAACCATAAGCCCAATCCATTAGCGACACTACTTCCATGAAATGTGTCTCCATCTAAAACTATGTTGTTCCTCCATTAATGTCAACTCCTCCATGACAACATTGTTGATTTGGTCAAAGTTGACCCAGTCAATGTGCTCCAGCTCCTGTTCACACCTTAGGGTGCTTTATTAAGTTGAAAATATTATCCACTTTCACATGAGAAGTGGTTTTTTTTTTCATAAAGAGATTTATGGGTCTCCCTACCCACTTATTCACCTATATAAGTGACCAAAAAAAACTTTAATATTCCAATTAGCTACAAGATAATTTAGGAATATTACAGTCCTCCCCTCCAAGATGTTGCTTTTCCTCAAGAAACTTCAAGGATATAGCAAAACCTCCAATGGATATGTCTCCTCCCAAGTATAGATATTAGGTTTTCGTAGATATACCAAATAGCTCTCATCATGAATAAGTGGGAGATATATGGAAAGAGTTATATGTTGTCCATTGGCCTCCTCAAGGCATGAGATTTCGTAAATGTTGGGTTCCTCAATTCCAATGAGAAACTTCACTCTCCATGCTATCATCCAAATAAAATGAGCCATCATTGGTAGCTCATAGGAATAATCACCAATCCCCTACTTCTGCAATGTATAGGGGCTGCATGGACGAAAATGAGAGATAAAATTTTTCAACTTACGTTGTCTCTCTCTCCATTTATGATAAATTTGAAGCTATTGATCTTGGACTACAATAATATAGTCCTCATGAAGCCAAAATATACTTGGAATCTCATCATACCACTGTTTGGTTCTAGGACCCTCTCTTGCCTAATCCATCCCACATATTGTGAATAGGATGTCATCACCATATGGGCTTCAAAAGAAATATGGAGTAAGTGTCACATGACACAATGGATAGTGACAATAGTCCCTCAAGTGAGACTAGTTTCATTCTGCCTCTAGATGTCTCAAAACATCATATGATAAGTGGCCATCCAACCAATTGATTTCTGCCATAAGATTCTCAAAAGCTTGAAAATGGTGAAGGACATTAGGTGTTAACTGAATAGGAGCCAAAAAAAACATGTTTTGCCCAAAATCCTCCATGAAGTGGTCATTCCAATCACTGAATGTAGTCCCAATAGGACCATGAAATCCAAAGAGAGGCTTGCTATTTTGTGTAGCAATGTGATGCAAATTCATGGTAAAGGAATGCACATACATTGTTAGCATAAAACCACAATATTTACCATATGTTGTAGACAAGTTGGTGAAGAGGTCCATAGATGAACCTCCCCATTTCTCCATCAAAAGGGGAAATGATTGTAACAACCTTGCAAGGTGGTTTATTTCCTCCTCATATATCAAACAAGCTACATATCTCCTATCATGTTGGAGCACATCTTATTTTAGATCCTCCCAATAGAATCCCTCCATGATGGTCTAATAAGACTCAATCAATTCTACATGTCCTGAAGAGAGTGCCTTATATGCTACAAGTAGAATATCCTTCTTCAGTTTGGAGTCTCTAGTCAAGTAGATCTTATCATGGAAATAAATGACTCCATCAACCACTCTATACCTCCCATCTATCACTTTCCCATCAAGAACCTTACATGTGAGGAGGTCCTTGGAATATGCCACCAATAGTCGGGACTCCCAATATGGATCTAGGCTTCCCAATAATGACAACGCTGTAGAAATATGAAATGAAGCACCTGCCTCATCATGACTCTCCTATTTGACATGATCAATGCCAAAGTCACATGTTGGAGCACTATTACCCCACTTTTTCTGCATCCCTTGCAATTGATCTTGCTTAAGACAATATTGAAGTTCATGGAGGTCAGCCTCCTCTTGGAAGATATTTCCTATCCAAAACTTCCATATTTTAGCCAATGCATGCAAGAGTGTCAATAACATCTTCTCATATTCAAAAATATTCCTTATGTGTGGAAGTATCATTTTCTGCTCCAAAGCTATGGAGTATCCCTTTGACACCATGCTCATGCAATCATAGATTCCTGGATCACCATCTTTCAATGCAAATAGTTGAGTGGGAGATGGAAATGTCCATATTAGAAAATTTCTCACCCCTCCTTTGAACCCATCAAAGGTTATCTGCATTGTGCTAGCTGCTCCCAAGGCTACTTCCTTAGCTAAATATATCATTGTTGCACTATGTTGAGAGAATTATGTTATCATCTTCAAATCAGGGGGTATCGCTAGTGGAATTCCTCCATGTAATGAAACATCAAGGCCTAGAGAAGGCTATATATGTGAGTGGACTGATTTGTCCCTGCACTCACTGTGCAAATCATCCTCCTGCTTCTATTCATAAACCTTCTGAAATAGAGGAGGGTGTGTGCTCCTAGTCATATGATGCTGACCATCCTCCCTATATTTTATCTACAAGATCTCACAATCTATCAATGATGGCACATGTTGCTCATGGATTGTGCCCTGATATCCACATGTGAGATTCTTGGGAACTTCTTGCAAGGGTACAAGAATTCCTCTCATTGGAGCAATTGCTCCATCTTCCTGTTCATGAGGTACTATATCTGCTCTTGATGTGATAGCGTTGTTACCTCTTTCCTTCTCATCATCATTTATGGAGGGTACCTCATCATTATTATGAGACTCTTTGTTTTGATCCTCTTTTGAAAAAGAGACCTCCATGTCTTCCCTTTGGGAAGGGAGCTCTTCTTGAAGTGAGGATATTTCCTCTAGCAAGGTATTCTGCAAGTTTTTAACCCCCTCAATAGTATTCTGAAATGGAGCTGGGTGTATAGATCCTTCTAACTCATGCAAAGGTTCTGTTTCTTTAGGCTTGGCTATATCAATAGAGGATTTTTTATAGTATTTTGATTCAAATATTTTCACTAAACTCTTAGTGAAATTTTCATAAGTAGATACATTTACATGATTCAAGGAAGAAGTTTCGTAAAACCACCAGGCATAAGACTTACCTTCAAGATGTAGCACTGTTACTCTAATGGCTTCATCTTCTAATACTTGGTGCTGATGCAAATAGGTGTCCATCTCTCTCACCCAAGCCCTAGTTCTGCATCTAGGTGACCGATCAAAAGTGGATAAAAATAATCTACCCAAATCATGCTTCTTGCACCTCTTGCTTCTATTTTTATTACTAGGTCTTCTATTCTCCTTGATCCTGTAGAAAGCTTGGAATTTTATATGATCTTTGAACCTCTGAGATTGAGATTCATACTCTTGAATATAGTCACCAAGAGTCTCCTCCTTTGGTGTTTCTTCTTCCTCTTCTCCTCTTGCGAAGAATGAAGGCATGGTACCACGTTATAGATCTGATGCTATAGCTAAATTCTCACACCCAAAATGTGAAAATATGGAGCTTACTTCATGTACAAGCCCTCATGGAGAATCTCTACATCTCTCCATTCTCATCTCTTTGATGTCTCTGTTAATGCACTGCATAGTTTGAAGAAACATTTTTGAGAACTCCTTCCCTCCTGATAATGAATTTTTTCCTTAATATCTTCTGTAAATCTTCTCCTTCCTATGAGAAGCCTCCTTAGATGACATAATGGATGAAGTACACAGGCTGAGCCAATATTATGCTCTGATACCACTGTAATATTCCCAAATGGGAAAAGCAGTAATATAGTGCATGAATATGGAAATAACAGCAAGTATTAACACATTACATGTCAGCTAAATAATATATCCATGGTATTATTTATAACAGCAATAGATAAGTACAATATCTTGGGGATGAAGCCCCTCAAGATAGGCAAAAGAAGCCTCCAATGCCAAAATGCACCCAAAACATGTAATACACTCCTACACAAATTACCGAAGCAAGCACATCACAATTTTAGTGACTAATACTACAGCTAGAACATATAAATAAATGGACCTGAAAATATCATGCTCCTACAAGCCCAAAAATGGAGATCTATGCTCTTATACACTTTTCCTAGACAACCTAGGAAGGGTTTCAAGAAATGCACAAATATGGATGATGGATCTAAAGCCCTAGGGCTGAAGATGAACTGAAAATGAAGAAAAAAGAAGGAGGTGGCTGAATATGATATAGATTTGAAAGACTCCTCCAAAATAACTCTCTCAATGAAGCGATGATCCCTTCAATGGAAAGAAAACACTCCAAATGGAGCACTGAACTTGCCCCTGCAACTGATCACTAAAATAATGAAGATCTGGACTGGAACCCTGCTTTAGGGGATAAAATAAACTTGGCCTGATGCCACATATGTCAAATAATCCCAAGGATCTCCTTTATTGGCCTTCCAATGGAAGGAAACCTTTCTCCACGGAAAAACGAGCTCAGAAAACACCCAATAAGATCTTCCACTGCTACACCCTACAACTCAGCACATCTCTCAACAAAAACTATGTTGTACCACAACAATGAAGCTTGGTCTAAAACCAGAATGTGGAAATGTAGTGTAAATCTCTTCCAAGTGGCCTCTCAAGGATAGAGGTGGGATTCCTGATTAGGAACACTCGGTGCTAAACAACACTACAATCTTAGCTAAACAACTCAAGAAATCTTATATGTCTAAACAGACCATATAATCAAAAACATAATATATCATAACATCAACATGAAATATATGGCTTCCATCCTCTTCCTTATATAAGAAATGAGCTTCAAAACCCTAAGCCCCATCCATTAATGACACTACTTACATGCAATGTGTCTCCATCTAAAACAATGATGTCCCTCCATTAATGTCCACTCCTCCATGACAATGTTGTTTATTTGGTCAAATTTGACCCAGTCAATGTGCTCCAGCCCCTGTTCACACCTTAGGGTGCTTTATTAAGCTAAAAATACGATCCACTTTCACATGAGAAGTGGTTTTTTTTCTTCATAAAGAGATTTATAGGTCTCCCTACCCACTTATTCACCTATCTAAGTGAAAAAACAAAACTTTAATATTCCAATTATCTACAAGCTAATTTAGGAATGTTACAGTCCTCCCCTCCAAGATGTTTCTTGTCCTCAAGCAACTCCAAGGATACTATAAAACCTGTAATGGATATGGCTCCTCCCAAGTATACAGATTAGCTTTTGGTAGATATACCAAATATAATACTGGAAAAATTGGAAAATTATTTAGGAATTTGAGAAAATCAGGAATATTACATCAATGCCTCTGCACAAAAAGTTGGAACGCCTGCCTGTTAAGGCCTCCTCCATGTATAGTCCCAACCTCTGGCATTTCACTGCAGGTAGCTAGAGAAAGTGAAATGAGAAGGGAGAGCCACTGGAGCAGGTCCATCATGTCTTCATGGAGGACGAAGAGGAAATATCTTGTATTTATGATTTTCCAGTGATGGAGGAAGAACCAACGGAACCTGAAGTGGACCAGCATGGGGAAGCATGCAAGGACTAAAGGTTTTCGCACCACAGTCGACTTCTAGACATAGTTTTTATTTGTAGTTTTTTCAGTTTTACTTAGTGTTTTAGTGAATCTAGATGCTTCAAAATTTTCTAGACAATATAAGGGTTGGTTTCTGTGCCATGCGAAGCCCCTCCTTTTGATATTTTGGACATAATTGAGAGCAGGAATTGGATGAATTCCTCAGATGAGACCATGACATGTAAAATATTTTGTTAATCAATAGAATTTAGAATATCTTAAAAAAAAAACAAGTTTATATATGACAGAGGGTCTATTATACTGAAAGGTTATTTTTTCCAACAAACTCATCAAAGTTAGGATTTTTTTTTTACTTTCAAAACTATGAACCTGATGTCATAAATTGTGAATATAGTCACTTCGTGTGTACAACATTCATAAAGTTGATATAAGTTCAATCAAAGAAAAAATTTAAAATTAAGAAATGGAAAATGTCAAAAGCTGATCATGAACAGATCATTGAAGACGACATTCCATTAGAATTTTTTTTATTGAACTGCCCAACAATTTCTTCTCTTTGGAATAATCTTTTAGAACTTCCAGAACTCAACTAAAAATTGAACTAGCCTTTTTTTGTGCATTTTTAAGTTTTACAATTATTATAATATGTATTTTTTATGTTATAGGTACAAGTGTTTGCACATGTACACATGTACAATGTTTCTCTACATGCACACGAGTATTTTATACACATGTACACATACACATGTAGCTTATTTGGTCTTAAACGATTTCATACATTCTCTGGTACAATTTGTCATAATGTCATTATTGCAAAATGTACATATCTTTGTATCTAGCATAGTTGATATAATTTTAAGTTGTACGATTTTGTTTTAGATGTATCTAATAAGAAAATTATAATATAAATTCTTGAATGCAAAATGTGTGGTACGTGTTTTGTAATTTCCAGTTTACTATCAACTGAAAGTAGCTTTTCTATGTACATTAATGAAAAATGTTGTGTACTAGATATATGTTTTAATGCAATTTGAAAATTTTATGATTTTTTGACACATCTATGAACACCTAGAATTATATTATTGTTCTTAGGTATATACATCAATATGTCTTTTACTTCAATCAGTTTTACATATATTCAAACATGTACTTCAATCATTTTTACATATATTCATGAACTTAAATATGTAAAATCATCTATGACTGTTTTAAATGACATGTATGATCATGAAAAACGAACCTAAATATCACCTAAATAATAGACATCCTAAAATTATAGAACAATCACACATATGTTCAAATGCATAAAATGTACAAATGTATGTGTCAAATGTAATTTGAAATTTCCATCTAGATTCATTTTATATTTAACAAATAAAATGACAACTTCAGTTTTAAAAACAAAAAATTGTATCACATGTGATCACATGCCAAATGTAGTTCAACTATCCAAAATATACCTGTGTTTTGTAATTTAAAGCTTCCATCTAGATTCATTTTATATTTAACAAATAAAATGACAAATTGAGTTTTAAAAACAAAAAATTATATCACAGCATGTGATCACATGTCAAATGTAGTTCAACTATCCAAAATATACACATGTGTTTTGTAATTTGAAATTTCCATCTAGATTCATTTTATATTTAACAAATAAAATGACAACTTGAGTTTTAAAAATAAAAAATTATATCACAACATGTGATCACATGCCAAATGTAGTTCAACTATCCAAAATATAAATTTGTTTTGTAATTTAAAATTTCTATCTAGATTCATTTTATATTTAACAAATAACAAAACAACTTGAGTTTTAAAAACAAAACATTATATCAAAAGATGTGATCACATGCCAAATGTAACTATCCAAAATTTAAAATCATTCTTGATAAAAGTAAATGTCGTTTAACTATATTCAAAATGTTATGTCCAAAATTTATATCATGAAGAATAAAAGTTAATATATATAACAATGTATAGTGTTACAAGTATCAAGTTATATAGAAAAGTAAATATGACTACATAAATTACACTATCTACATAGAAAAGTAAATTTAAGACTATCTATCAAATAAAATGTTGCACATGTGCATCATCAATAAAATAGAGATGGATCTAGGGTCTTTTTGAGCAGCTTCCTGAGCCTCGTTGTTCTATACTCTGAAGAATGGGAACCTATACCTAGCACGTTTAAATATTCATTTAAATTTTCAAAATTGAATGAGAATGTAAAACTTCATATGAAAATAAACGTTTCTATCATACGATACAGTATGATTGTACCCCAATTGTCCTTCTACTTAATTATTTATCCAAATTTTATCTCTAGTAAGCATATGTTAAAGAATACCATACACATATAAATATATATATATATATATATATATATATATATATATATATATATATATATATATATATATATATATATATATATATATATATATATATTCAGAATTTTCAAATGAAAACGCATAAAATAATTTGCAATAATATTAAAAAAATGGATACACAACTTCTTGTTCAAATTGTGTGGATGTTTCTATCTCCATCATATACTCCATCACTAGAGTCCTTGGAGAACATTAATCTTCACCAAAAAAATAAATTAAAAAATTTTAAAACTGTAAAATAACTCAAGATCTAGATCTCATTTTTTAATGAAACTTTTGAACTTGAATTTATAACTAAAACATATAAGTGAAAAATTGAATTCTTGTGATAGTGGATTTAGTGCATCTGCTAAGAGGGAAGACCAGGGCAACTTTGAATGAAAATCATCTCTACAAACCTAAAATTCAAAAATTTAAAAAACGTAAAATAATTGAAGATCTAGATCTCATTTTTTAATGGAACTTTTGAACTTCAATATATAACTTAAAAACGTAAGTGAAAAAATTAATACTTGTGACGGTGGATTTGGCACATCTCCTAACAAGGAAGAAGAGGGTGGCTTCAAATGAAAATCATCTCCACAAACCTAAAATTCACCACTTTTAAAATTGTAAAATAACTCAACATCTAGATCTCATTTTTTAATGAAACTTTCACTTAAATTTATAACTTAAAAACATATTTAAGTGAAAAATCATTCATACTTGTGACGGTGGATTTGGCACAGCTCCTAACAGGGAAGAAGAGGGTACCTCCATTGAAAAAACATCAAACAGAATTGGAATTTGTTAACATTTAATTATATATATGTACATATGTACACATTTATTTAAATAAAAAATATCATCATGATCTGAAATAATAATAGATTAAAGCAATTGCACATCAACATCATGAGCAGATTTAAAAACAACATGACACAACATATACGATAGTTATGAGAACACAGATCTTCGCGTGATAATAAAATCTTCATTCATCAAGTGTGTTAACTTCAAATGATGTTCAAATATGATATATTTTTTTAGATTAACATATACAAATAAACATGTATATATATTTATTACAAATTGTACATGTTAAAATATTCACCCTAACCATTAACACATATAGATCCCATGCGCTCTTCCTCATGAATAATTGAGTCTTGCCAACCATTGCGAGAATGATTTGCATATGTTCTGAGCTCTTCAATACTCATGTTGTCTATCTCATTATCTGTATGATACAAAAAATTAGCACATGCATTCCTCATGCTATTTTTTGATTCAGACAAACGTCAATTCCACCAGATCCACTCTGAATATTGTTTATGATGGAATCACTTGCTTCTCGACTAATTTGAGAAGTGGCATCCATCTCTGACCGTAAATTTTCCACACGAACAGGTTCGATTACTAATGGTGGCTCGGAGTGATGCAACTCAGCATCACACTTATCGCCCCTATGGTCACATAATCGACCTTTCCTGGGACCAAAAAATTCAGAGGGAAAGTCATTATAATTTGAGTTCATTCTCAAAAATAATTTTGCATAAAATAATTTTGAAAAATAAAGAGGGACCTCGTCGTTCCATGGTAGTATTCCATAAGTAGCAAGGTGTATGTCATACAATTGCCAGCTATATCAGGGTGATTGAAATATGGCACCTTTAGCATCTTACTTTTGATGCCTTCTTTGAAATTAAACATAGAATTGACCATTTCTATTGTAACTTTGTGTTTAACATCCTCCAATCTATTGGGACCCATAATTGTTTCTTTTCTTTTCCTCATCACTTCTACAAAAGTGTTAGTGGTTCGCCCAAGCTTTTTGTACACATCTATAAGTGTGCTTAAAAAGTGAGTAACTATTTATAAGCTTTCTCAACTCTCAGCAGGGAGTTTCAAAGGAACAATATCTTTCTTCAATTTTGAATAAAGATGTTGACACCTTTGTAATTTGCACCGATAGATGTTTGTTCCCAAGGTAAATGATAAATGTCAAAAGGATAAGTCGTGGTTGCTGTCCAACATTTTTCTTGAATAACATGTTGTGGCCTATGCATTTTTCGAGCAACATTTTCACCCTCTGCATCAATATATTAAACTTTGTATAGATAAAAAAACAAGTGAACAAATTTGTACAAATTTTATTTTTAACTATAAAAGAATTATATAAATAGTTTAACAAAATAATAATTAAATGAAAATCATATTCATATTGATGGCCACCTCGAGATGGTTGGGCAGCATCATGCCCACCCTGAGATCGTTGAGAACTAGAATGACCACCAATTTCTTGAGAACCAATATGAACACACATTTATTGGCCACCGGGGGAATTCATATCACCACCCTCACGCAATTGGCCACCACCTATTGATTGTCCATGAGGGGAATGTGTACCACCACCACCCTCATGCGATGAGAGAGAAGCTTGATAAAAAAATATGAATTTATAATCAATTCAAAAATACATACATAGATATAAATACATGAACATATTATTGATTAAATTGCGTGACCCATACCATGAGTGTGTGAACCATGACCAGGCTCCATTGATGGAGTAGATACTCTTTTCCTCCTAACTCCTAAAAAATAAAAAAATGAAATTTTTAAGAACTAATTTTACTCACAAAATTGATAAAAAATAAATTCCATATGTATACATGTATGTACATGGGAATAAAATTATATTTAACAAATAAAATGACAACTTGAGTTTTAAAAATAAAAAATTATATCACAACATGTGATCACATGCCAAATGTAGTTCAACTATCCAAAATATAAATTTGTTTTGTAATTTGAAATTTCCATCTAGATTCATTTTATATTTGAAAAATATCAAAACAACGTGGATTTAAAAAAAAAAAACATTATATCACAACATGTGATCACACGCCAAATGTAACTATAAAAAAATTAAAATTATTCTTGATAAAAGTAAATGTAATTCAACTATATCCAAAATGTAAAATATGTCCAAAATTTATATCACATCAACAATAAAAGTAAATATATATAACAATGTATAGTGTTACAAGTTGAAATTTATATATAAAAGTAAATATGATTGCATAAATAAGACTCTATATAGAAAAGTAAATTTAAGACTATCTATCAAAGAAAATGTTGCACATGTGCATCATTAATAAAATAGAGATGGGTCGGGTATTTTCTAGTAGCATCCTTGGCCTCGTTGTGCTATCCTTTGAAGAATGGTGAACCTATACACAACGTGTAAATATTAAAATTTAATTTTTAAAAATTGAATGAGAATGTAAAACTTCATGTGAAAAATAAAATAAAAAATCATGCAATACCTGATGTAGTTCGCTCACCATTGTCTTCTATTGGTCTTCCATCAGTACATCCTCCATAGTAAACTGTATATTAAAATATACCATACACATGTAAATGTATATATATATATATATATATATATATATATATATGTATATATATATATATATATATATATATATATATATATATATATATATATATATATATATATTCAGAATTTTCAAATGAAAACGCATAAAATAATTTGCAATAATATTAAAAAAATGGTTACACAACTTCTTGTTCAAATTGTGTGGATGTTTCTATCTCCATCATACACTCCATCACTAGAGTCCTTGAAGAACATTAATCTTCACCAAAAAAATAAATTAAAAAATTTTAAAACTGTAAAATAACTCAAGATCTAGATCTCATTTTTTAATGAAACTTTTGAACTTGAATTTATAACTAAAACATATAAGTGAAAAATTGAATTCTTGTGATAGTGGATTTAGTGCATCTACTAAGAGGGAAGACCAGGGCAGCTTTGAATGAAAATCATCTCTACAAACCTAAAATTCAAAAATTTTAAAAACGTAAAATAACTGAAGATCTAGATCTCATTTTTTAATGGAACTTTTGAACTTCAATATATAACTTAAAAACGTAAGTGAAAAAATTAATACTTGTGACGGTGGATTTGGCACATCTCCTAACAAGGAAGAAGAGGGTGGCTCCAAATGAAAATCATCTCCACAAACCTAAAATTCACCAATTTTAAAATTGTAAAATAACTCAAGATCTAGATCTCATTTTTTAATGAAACTTTCACTTAAATTTATAACTTAAAAACATATTTAAGTGAAAAATCATTCATACTTGTGACGGTGGATTTGGCACAGCTCCTAACAGGGAAGAAGAGGGTACCTCCATTGAGAAAACATCAAACAGAATTGGAATTTGTTAACATTTAATTATATATATGTACATGTGTACACATTTATTTATTCAAAAAATATGTCATCATGATACCGATATAATAATAGATTAAAATAATTGCACATCAACATCATGAATAGTTAAAAAACACTAACATTTGCCAACATATCAGCTTGATTATGAGAACCTGAATCTTCGACCGTGATATTAAAATATTCGTTCATAAAGCATGAGAACTGCAAATGGTTTTAAAATATATGATACATTTTTATTATATTAACATATACAAATAAATGTATTTATTACAAATTGTACATGTTAAAATGTTCACTCTAATCATTAATGCATATCGATCCCATGCGCTCTTCCTCATGAATAATTGAGTCTTGCCAACCATTGCGAGAATGATTTGCATATGTTCTGAGCTCTTCAATACTCATGTTGTCTATCTCATTATCTGTATGATACAAAAAATTAGCACATGCATTCCTCATGCTATTTTTTGATTCAGACAAACGTCAATTCCACCAGATCCACTCTGAATATTGTTTATGATGGAATCACTTGCTTCTTGACTAATTTGAGAAGTGGCATCCATCTCTGACCGTAAATTTTCCACACGAACAGGTTCGATTACTAATGGTGGCTCGGAGTGATGCAACTCAGCATCACACTTATCGCCCCTATGGTCACATAATCGACCTTTCCTGGGACCAAAAAATTCAGAGGGAAAGTCATTATAATTTGAGTTCATTCTCAAAAATAATTTTGCATAAAATAATTTTGAAAAATAAAGAGGGACCTCGTCGTTCCATGGTAGTATTCCATAAGTAGCAAGGTGTATGTCATACAATTGCCAGCTATATCAGGGTGATTGAAATATGGCACCTTTAGCATCTTACTTTTCATGCCTTCTTTGAAATTAAACATAGAATTGACCATTTCTATTGTAACTTTGTGTTTAACATCCTCCAATCTATTGGGACCCATCATTGTTTCTTTTCTTTTCCTCATCACTTCTACAAAAGTGTTAGTGGTTCGCCCAAGCTTTTTGTACACATCTATAAGTGTGCTTAAAAAGTGAGTAACTATTTATAAGCTTTCTCAACTCTCAGCAGGGAGTTTCAAAGGAACAATATCTTTCTTCAATTTTGAATAAAGATGTTGACACCTTTGTAATGTGCACTGATAGATGTTTGTTCCCAAGGTAAATGATAAATGTCAAAAGGATAAGTCGTGGTTGCTGTCCAACATTTTTCTTGAATAACATGTTGTGGCCTATGCATTTTTCGAGCAACATTTTCACCCTCTGCATCAATATATTAAACTTTGTATAGATAAAAAAACAAGTGAACAAATTTGTACAAATTTTATTTTTAACTATAAAAGAATTATATAAATAGTTTAACAAAATAATAATTAAATTAAAATCATATTCATATTGATGGCCACCTCGAGATGGTTGGGCAGCATCATGCCCACCCTGAGATCGTTGAGAACTAGAATGACCACCAATTGGTTGAGAACCAATATGAACACACATTTATTGGCCACCGGGGGAATTCATATCACCACCCTCACGCAATTGGCCACCACCTATTGATTGTCCATGAGGGGAATGTGTACCACCACCACCCTCATGCGATGAGAGAGAAGATTGATAAAAAAATATGAATTTATAATCAATTCAAAAATACATACATAGATATAAATACATGAACATATTATTGATTAAATTGCGTGACCCATACCATGAGTGTGTGAACCATGACCAGGCTCCATTGATGGAGTAGATACTCTTTTCCTCCTAACTCCTAAAAAATAAAAAAATGAAATTTTTAAGAACTAATTTTACTCACAAAATTGATAAAAAATCAATTACATATGTATACATGTATGTACATGGGAATAAAATTATATATATATATATATATATATATATATATATATATTCAATAAAAAAAAAAAATTCCACATGTATACATGTATCTATGAAGATAAGATTATATATTCAAATTTCATTTAAAAACATGCACATTTAATATAAATACCATGAACATCCCTCGATCCATGATCCCCCCCTCTCTTACAGGAATGGGATTCTACTGATGTTCGCCTTTCATCATCCATGAGATATATATATATATATATATATATATATATATATATATATATATATATGTGTGTGTGGATATCTACAGTGGACATTTACACTTATTTTTAAAATTACTATTTAAAATAAATTCAAAAGAATTCAAAAAATTAATGTAATTTGGTAAACAAATGTTGAGCACAAACATAAATTTGTAAAACACAACTTTCAAAGCACAAATTGATGTGTAAAACTCACTTTAAACAAAAATTTGTTGGAGTCCTGCACATTTTGATTTTATAAAACATGAAGCTCACCAAGTTACGCTTACATGGTGGGAGCACACATGGTATATAATTGAAAAAAACACATGGTGATTAAAAATTATACACTTATGAGTGAAAAACACACACATACCAGCGATATCTTACAATTTCCATCAATAAATTTTGAGGGGAGAGTCTCGACACTAATTCATCTTTGAGAGATGAATCTTGAATTGGTAGTGCCATGTATAATACTAATTCATATTTTACAAATGAATATTGAATTGGCATTGTTGCACACAATAGATCACCAGTCATCTTATTAGCATTTTAACAAAGTCTTATACTAAAAAATTGAAATTGTCTAACAATATTGTTTTCTTTTCCATGCAGTTGTTTTAGCCTCTCCTGCTTAACTTGGTATACACCTTTCATCTTGTTGCACACAAGTTTAGAATTGGTGAAAACTAGAATTCCATTTGATCCATACTCCCTATATGTTCCCAAGCCTTCTACCAATGCAATATAATATGCTTCATTGTTTGTTGTTCTTCTTGGTATATTCATTTTCCTTTGGAGGACCTTGTTACTTGAAATATTGCAAAGCACATATGTAATCATTTCTTTCCTCGGATCGGGATAGAAAAAAATAAATCTATGTATAATGTCCATTTTCAACCATGTTTAGTGGGTTTCTGGATCCCCGGAAAAAAAAAAAAACAAATTCAATAAAATATATTAAATTAACATTTATTGCAAATTCATGGGATAAATGACATGCACATGATTGTCCTTAAATTTTATCGGTGAAATGACATGTACATGGTTCCCAAAAACACTATCAATTGCCTTAAATTTTATGGGAGAAATGACATGTACATGGTTCCCAAAAGCACTAGCAAATGCTTAAATTTTATGGGAGAAATGGGATGTACATGGTTTCCAAAAACACCAGAATTTTTCTTAAAATTATATTAAATGAATATTTGTTGCAAATGCCTTAAAGTTTATGGGTAAAATGGCATGCAGAAGGTTTCCCTTAAATTTTCTAGGAGAAATGACATGTACATGGTTCCCAAATACACTACCAAATGCCAAGTTTGTGGGAAAAATGACATGGACATGGTTTCTAGAAACACTAGCAAATGCCTTAAAATTTATGGGAGAAATGGCATGTACATGGTTTCTAAAAATGCTAGCATTTTCCTTAAGAATATATTAAATGAATATTTATTGCAAATGACCTAAATGTTATTGCAAATTCCTTGAAGTTTATGGGAGAAATGGCATGTACGTGGTTTTCTTTAAAGTTTATGAGATAAATGACATGTACATGGTTCCCAAAAGCACTAGCTAATGCCAAGTTTATAGGAGAAATGACATGTACATGTTTTTCCTTAAAGTTTATGGGAGAAATGACATGTACATGGTTTTATTTAAAAAATAAAATAAGAAATGACATCTACATGGTTTCCCTTAAACTTTATGGGAGTAATGACATGTACATGGTTCCCAAAAACACTAGCAAATGGAAGAAATGACATTGTATGCCTTCAAAAAAAACTAGCATTTTCCTTATAAATATATTAAATTAAAGTTTATGGGGGAAATGACATGTACATGGTTTGCCTTAAAATTTATAGGAGAAATTACATGTACATATTTTTCCTTAAACTTTATGGGAGAAATGGCATGTACATGGTTTGCCTTAAATTTTATGGGAGAAATGACATGTATATGGTTTGCCTTCAAATTTTTGGGAGCAATGACATGTACATGGTTTGCCTTAAATTTTATGGGAGAAATGAAATATACATGGTTTTTTCTTAAAATTTATGGGAGAAATGACATGTACATGGTTTGCCTTAAAGTTTACAGCAAAAATGACATAGAAATGACATGTACATGGTTCCCAAAAACACTAGAAAATGGAATAAATGACATTATATGGTTTCAAAAAACACTACCATTTTTCTTATAAATATATTAAATTAAATTTTGTGGGAAAAATGAGATGTACATTATTTTCCTTAAAGTTTATGTTATAAATGAAATATACAAGGTTTCCAAAAACACTAGCATTTTCCTTAAAAATATATTAAATTAATGTTTATGGGAGCAATGACATGTACATGGTTTTCCTTAAATTTTATGGGAGAAATGAAATATACATGGTTTGCCTTAATGTTTTCCTTAATTTTATGGGAGAAATAACATGTACATGGTTTTCCTTAAAGTTTTCCTTAAATTTTATGAGAGAAATGACATAGAAATGGCATATACCTGGTTCCCAAAACACTAGAAAATGCCTTAAAGTTTATGGGAGAAATGATATGTAGATGGTTTCCAAGAAAACTAGAATTTTCCTTAAAAGTATATTAAATTAATGTTTCTGGAAGAAATGGCATGTACATGGTTTTCCTTAAAGGTTATGGGAGAAATGACATGTATATGGTTAGCCTTAAATTTTTCCTTAAGTTTATGGGAGAAATGACATGTACATGGTTGGACTTAAAGTTTTCCTTAAATTTTATGGGAGAAATGAAATAGAAATGACATCGACATGGTTCCAAAAACACTATCATATGCCTTAAAGTTTACAGGAGAAATGACATGTATAAGGTTTCCAAAAACACTAGCATTTTCTTTAAAAATATATTAAATAAAATTTTATGGGAGAAATGACATGTACATGGTTTGCCTTAAAGTTTGACTTTATTTTATGAGATAAATTACATTTACATGGTTTTCCTTAAAGTTTGGCTTAAATTTTATGGGATAAATGACATAGAAATGGCATCTACATGGTTCCAAAAACACTAGCAAATGCCTTAATGTTGATGGGAGAAATGACATGTACATGGTTTTCCTTAATGTTTGCTTTAATTTTATGAGAGAAATGACATGTACATGGTTTTCCTTAAATTTTATGGGAGAAATAAAATAGAAATGACATTCACATGGTTCCCCTAACAACCAAGGCATATGTTCCACCTACAAGGCTGTAGAGTATCTGGTATTCAAGCCTCATCTGTACTTCATTGTAACCCAACTAACCCTACTAACATCGTTAATAAAATAATAGCATACTAACAGTTCCGTCTCTCTTGCATGTTGACATTTGCATTTGTTTGTAATTTTCATTGTCATTTTATGTTAAGTTATGGTAAAAACATAAGATGCTCTGATCTAAAGTTCAATAGTGAATAATAAAAGAGGCTCACAACCTGTCATATATGCTAAAAATTTTCTTAAGTTAAAACTTGGTAAATCTATGGTTGTCAAACTATATATCTTGTTCGTAATGAATATAAGAGGCTCACGGCCTGTCAAATATGCTCAAAATTGCTTAAGTTCAAACTTGGTCAATATATGGTTGTCACACTATATATCTTGTTGGTAATAACTCATTGTTAACACACTGATCTGAACATATAATTGTCATTTCTAAACATTTTGATCTTGCTAGTGAATATAAGAGGCTCACGACCTGTCATATATGCTCAAAATTTTCTTAAGTTAAAACTTGATAAATCTATGGTTGTCACACTATATATCTTGTTGGTAATAACTCATTGTTAACAAACAGTTTTGAACATATAATTTCCATTTCTAAAAATTTTGATCTTGATAGTGAATATACGAGGCTCACGACCTATTATAAATGCTAAAAATTTGCTTAGCTTCAAACTTGGTAAATCTATGGTTGTCACACTATATATATTGTTGGTAATAACTCATTGTTAAAACAAAAATATGAACATATAATTTCCATTTCGAAGCATTTTGATCTTGCTAGTGAATATAACAGGCTCATGGCCGATCATATATGCTCAAAATTTGGCTTAGTTCAAACTTGGTAAATCTATGGTTGTCACACTATATATCTTGTTGGTAATAACTCACTATTAACACACATATCTGAACATATAATTTCCATTTATAAGATTTTTTATCTTGCTAGTGAATATAAGAGGCTCACAACCTGTCATATATGCTCAAAATTTTCTTAAGTTCAAACTTAGTAAATCTATGGTTGTCACACTATATATCTTGTTGGAAATAACTCACTGTTAACACACATATCTGAACACATAATTTCCATTTCTAAGAATTTTGATCTTTCTAGTGAGTATACGAGGCTCACAGCCTGTCATATATGCCCAAAATTTGTTGAAGTTAAAACTTGGTAAATCTATGGTTGTCACAATATATATATTGTTGGTAATAACTCACTATTAACACACATATATTAACATATAATTTCCATTTCTAAGAATTTTCATCTTGCTAACTGTCACTGTCTATATTGGCACACTACCTCATGTTTTGGGGGTCAATGGTATATTAAAAATGGCTTTCTACCACACATTTTGGGTTGATGTTTATAATTTTCCAAACCCGTCCCTATAAATCATAACACTGGATTCAATATCTACAATGTTGGACAGTGATGCAAATAATCGCATACAAAAGGAGATTGCTCCAACTATATATTTTGTACAAGCTATATTCTATTGTATCTCTATTGGAGTAAACAATGGTGATGGGTAACAGTAGGCAAGATTTACAAAATCAAAAATACTACTTAAGATGGATGGAGTGTTAGGTGAACATTTGAAAATATAAAGTACAAGAGAATATAATAAAATATAGGCGAAGTCTCATTGACATTACAACACTAATTATGATAGTTTCTTTGTCAGTGTATTTTTGTTCTTCTTATGTTGTCTGCATTCAAAATTTTATGGATAACATGAAAAACATATGCAAATAAATTTCAATTTTATTTTCTTCTCCTTCTATTAAATTATTACTATGGTCCTTTACTGGAATTGCATGAATAATTGGAGTTTATTACAATTTTTTTTGAGAAATACCTAGAAAAACACACGCCGAGGAGGGAGGAGAAAATAAGAGCATGCACGGAGAGCAGGAAGAGGAGACGACAAGGCCGCAGATCACTGGCGATACAGATCAAAACGTAGATAAAACCTGAAAACACAAAAAATTAGATTTAAAAAACAAAACAAAAAAACACAAAAAAATAACAGTGCATAAATCATAAACCATAAACCTTACCTTCTCACCTTCGATTTCTCCCTTCCTCACCCCTAGAACAGTACAACAGAAACTGAGTGAGATAGCAATAAAGAAGCAAGATAACAACAAAGCAACGACACAAAAATAGAGTAGCGCAACGGTCCAGAAAAAATGCAACACAAAAAGAGTGAGACAACAACATAGTAGTGAGACAAAAACAGAGCAGCGAGACAGAAACAGAGTAGAAAAATGGTAACAAAATAACTAACCAAAAAATTATTGTGGTCTCGGGGCCGGTATATTTATAACAAAAAGTTCGGTCGAACTTTTGTTGTCAGTTTTCCCATCTCGGCCAGAAATATGTTTACCCACAACGTCAATATGCTAACAATGTTAATGGTAGAATTAGTTTGGCGAATTAATTTCAAAAATTTGTCTGAAATTTCTAAAAGTTTGGCCAAACTGTTGGGGAAATGAAATTTTCGAACGCGTTTCTCATGAAAGTGTAACCCACCTTCACATTTCTACCCCTTATCAAGAATGGGTTAATATATATTTTAGATATGCTATGTGTTCTTAAACCTGAGTGAGTACAATTGATCAAAGAAGCTGACACCTACAAGGTTTCATGCACATTGGTGCAGGTAAGACATTTGATACCTTACTCAGGGATTTGTATTGTAATAGTCATAAATAAGGGGTAACTAGGTTCATAACATGATGCATGATTTGTTGCATCAACAACCCTTTTAATAAAAAAGTAGTTATTTATCATTCCTTTGTTATACTCGCTCATCCTTGGGAAAGAATTTTCATGGAATTTGTGGTAGGTTTACCAATATCCAAGAATGCACATGACTACCTATACATGGTAGTTGATAGTTTCAACAAGATGTGTGTTTAAATTCCCTATAAATAGACTAGTATCAAGAAAGAGGCGATAAAATTGTACTTTGGACATGTTTGGGTGCACTTTGGGATTCCAAAGGGTAATATCCTATTGTAGTCGCTACAACAACCTCCAAAATCCCCCCCCCTTTTTAAATTTTTGAGCCCCTGATGCATTGAAATCTGGAGTCAAGAATGAAGTTTGATCTTTAAAAATTCTTAGGTCGCTAAGTCGTAGAGTAGGTCATTTTCTCCAATAAGCGACCTAGCGACCCTGCAACCTATCAGGATGTTGAGTCCCATATCGCATTCAATTTTAAACAATTGCGACCTAGCGACCCTGCGATCCTGCGACCCACAGGTCGCAAGGTCGCAGGGTTGCGGGGTCGCATACCTCATCAACGCAGTCTTATCGTGACCCCGCGACCTAATTTATTGTCTGCACGCACGACCCCTTTATATATAGAAGGGTCGCATGGGTCGCATTTCACCCACGCGACAGAGAGAAAAAACGCTTCTGACAGGCCAAATGGAGCGTGATTTTTTCGGGTAAGTTGCCTAATCCTCCTGTCGTTTTAGTTTTTTCCATTTGTTGCCCCATTACCCCTTATTTTATCCCTTTTAAGCCACCAACTATCCTCCATTAAGACCCTCTTAGAACCTACATTATCCTCTAAGTCTCCAAACCCTATCAATCTTATGAAAAACTTGTAGATGAAGCCAACCAACCTCCCCTGTGTCAATCTCTTCCTCAAATGACCATTTCTTCTTCAATATATTACTTCTCCTCCCTGTTTCCCCTTATTGATTTAAGTTAAAATTTAGTAAAAGATCGTGTCGCCGTTCAAAATCGTCCGTCGAGCCCTAGTGCGACCTCTGACCCTGCGACCTTGCGACCCCGTGACCCAGTGACCTCGGTCCCTGGTTGCTAAGTCGCCAAGTCACGTATCGCTCAAAATTGAAGTTTTGCGACCTTGCGACTCAACGACCTGGCAACCTAGTCGTAAGTCGCTAAGTCGCAAGGTTGCACCTTCATGATTTTTTAGACTAGTGCGACTCAGCGACCTCGTGACCTAGTCGCAAGTCGCCAGGTCGCAGGGTCGCTTTCCTCTGAAGTTTTAAACTAGCGCGACTCAGCGACCCAGGGAATGGGTCGCTAAGTCGCGGGTTCACCCCTTCCTTGAAATTTTTTGGGAAGAGTTAAAATCAGTATTAAGCATTCATTAATATGGCATCTGTCTTATCCTGGGACTGTTTTATGAACATGCCAGGGAACCTCGAAGAAGAGCTAGAGTGCATCTCCATCTCTTCAGCCTCAAGTGATGTGGGGCCTCCGGCAGTTCGCAGTAAAAACAAGAGCCCGGAGATAGATTTCGGAGAAAGTTAAATACCTATGTCTCCTCCCCCTATCTATGGGGACACCGCATGTATATTTAGCAAAGGAGAAAGCATGAGTTGGTATCAAGTATACCAAGAGTTCGCACAACCTGAGTTTCCAGAGGACCTCCCACACCGGCATGTATATGTGCAAGTTAAGAGGTCAAAGATTCACTACCCAGGGGCCCACCCATCTATATTCCCATGCATCAAAATTATTTAATGGAACATACAAAAGATCGACCCCAGGATTTGGGTGATTCGAGATCACGAAGAGAAAGCTTTTGCAAATTTAAAAGGCCAGGATGCGGAGATCTATTACAAACTTCTAGCCTAGGAGCAGATGATCATAGAGGAATGGGCCACTACCCATGTAGTTCCCATAGCAGACACCCTGAGAGGATGTTGGGAAGAACCGGAGAAGTTTAAAGTCAAGAAGGACCAGGAGTATCAAGTAGCAGGCCTTAAGAAGGCCTATAAGCTCGTAGCAACTCTGTTGTGTAGGATGTATGGTCGTCCCGATGCCACCACTTTCAGCGGTTCTTGGGTATCCCTTATGTACTTTGTTACCGTACATGGCACCCATTTCAATTGGGCCAACTTACTGATAGCAGCCCTCAAAACAAACATATCTACAGCACTAGCACCCGAGGAGGGATACTCGTCTGAATTTTACATGGCCTCCTATCTATTGGATGTCATTTGTGCCAGGTGCCACTTTGAGGATGGGCTCACGACTGGGATCAGGAGCCCGCATGCCCAATCCAAACGGATTTGCAGGTATTCTGGGACTCCAAATATAAGAAAGATATAGATCCAATCGCACACAGTTTCATCCCTGCACTCTACAGGAAATTGTTTGGTCAGGATACCCCATGCATGTCCTGGTGAGCCATGGAAACGATAACCAGGGTGGCACATTGGTTTCCATTTGTAGAAGGCACATTCATTCGAGTCTTCAGTTCATTCAAGGCTCCCCATGCAATGCCCCGGTTTGTTACTGACAAGATGCTACTTCAGGAAACATGTTATCAGATGACATTCGGCTTCTCAAAAGTTCTTACTAAAGGTAAGAAGAAGCCATGGCCCACACTGACGCTCACCATCGACGCTTATACAGTCAAGGATTTCAGAGAAGTAGAGACGAAAGCTGAGCAAATCAGAGAATTCTTTCTGCGACCTTTAGATCACCAGACATACGATCCTGAGAGGATAATCCTTTCCCATTGCAAACGAGCCAAATTTAAAAGGAGCTACCAACATACTGAATTCCCAGCTGAAGATGGGGTAAGAAACTAGTACAATAAGGATAGGGAACTTGCCCCGGAGGCATTGACCAATCGGGAGGACCAAGATCACCAAACTCTGGAAGAGAGAATTCAAGAATTAGGAGGAGCCTCGTCTTCGGAGACCAAGAAGCCCGGAACTAACACAGGCCATAGCTCTTCCACCCAACAGAAAGAAAAGGAAGAAAAATCTCAACAAGAAGCTGAAAAGAGAGCAAAAGAGGAGGAAGATAAACGTAAAAAACACCTGAAGGCAGAACAGAGGAAGAAATAGGTGGAAGACACCCGCAAAAGAAAGGAAGCGGAGGAGGGGAAAGCAGAAGTTGAGCATCAGATCAAGATACAATTAGATAAGTTGGAAGCTGAATGCAAAAGGAAGGAAGAAGAGGAAACAAAAGCATAGGCTGAGCGTCGGCTCAATATAGAACTAGATAAAGCAGAAGCTGAGTGCAGAAAAAAGGAAGAACAGGATAAGGCAGAGGCGGAGCGACTATTGGAAGAAGAAGCAGAACAAAAGAGAAAAGAGGAAGAGGATCAAAGATCAAAAGACAATTCTTCCAAAGACACCGAGACACCTCCTCCAGTAACAGGGGCACAGACTGAGTTTCCGACCATAAAAGTTCCTACAATCAACACACGTTTTTCACTCTCAGAACCGGGTACCTCCGAAGGACAGGAGGAGGAAGTGTTCAATCTGACGAGACTCACTTATGACCAATTCACATTCAAAATCAGGAAGGAAAAAAGCCCCTGCCACGTCATTCTCAGCCACAATAGAAAAGGATATAGTCTTGGAAACTAGGACCAATCCAGTAATGATAGCATCACTCGGCACTGCTTTCGCTGCAGCCACAGAAGAGAACATCAACCGGATGAGTAGGGAAATTCTCTCCCTACAAAATAGATTGCAAGGCTCCGAACAAAGGGAAGCTAGGTCGGACCAAGAAAAAATAACACTAAGGGAAGAAGTCCAACAGCTTCAAGATAGAGACACCCTTATTAACAAAGTACCACTTGTTGGAAAGGTTTTCATTGATGGCAAAGGAGGTAACAGATGCAGAGACAGGAACAATTGCAAGGAGATGGCAAAGAGAAGAGGCAGCAGAGAAGAAGCAGAGGCAGCAAAAGAAAAAGCAGAGGAAGCAAAGGAAATGAATTGATGTAAAGAGCTATTCAAGGTGCAGAGTAGTGAAGAAGTTTTGCATTACATGAGATTCTGTAATTGGGCGTCTAAATGGGTCTATGATGCTGTAGTGTGCAATTTTGAGGTATGGTGTGTAAATAAACTCTGTGGCGAGGTTTCTGTGTCGAATAAATAAACTCTGTGGCGAGGGTTATGTGTGGATAGACCGTTGAACCCGCAGTGGAACACAAATTGACTATGTGGAATGTATGAGCCGTGATTCTGTGTAGTTACCAGCAAGATAAATTACGGTGGAAGATTGTGATGAAAGGTGTCGACTCTGTGTAATGGCTCAATATCTGAACTCTGGTAGCCAATGATGTCGTGGTATTGATTATCCCACGAGTTTCAGGGTTTACAGTTTGATAGAACCTATATACATTAAATAGGCAGTGGAACCCGGAGCATTGGAGCGGAATCGAATACGACAATACATTGAAATATGAGCGATTTGTTTTAATAAAGGTGGAAGGAACCATAGTCATATATATAACTGAAACACGATGAAAAGTTATATATATAATTGAAATCATAAAGGACCGGAACCTGGAGAATGGAACCTTGACCAAGGAACAGTGAAAGTGGATTGTCGAAAACCACCCTGCCATTCCGCACCACCTTTCAACATTAAGTGGTATTCCTGGAGTGTGGAGCGATTCCATACAGGAATCGACACGTGTCCCAAGTGGTTTTGATTAAAATGAAATTATGCGCATTAACGATCAGCGGAAGACGCCCAGCGAAATGAATAAGATCCGTTGATCTGGGCAAAGGCTATCCAACTGTGGGCGATCACAGAACTTGGACGAGGTTTAACGAAAGTGACCGGAGGTTAAGTCAGGTTCGGCGCGTTCGGTGATTGGTCTTGTGGGGTCCGGTGGAACCATATATGATGAGTTGATTTATTAATGTTCCGACATATTATGATCATAATATAAGGTTCGATGGTGTCGATCAAAGTTAATTTTCGGTGGTCGTTCATGTGAACGAATTGCATATATATTTTATATGTTGAAATTTATATGCCTAGTTGAAAGACAAGGGTTGTAATGCGAAGTTAGCATAAGATACTGTCGGTTATAATTATGGATTTAATATCGTAATCCTTTGTATGTAGATATTAAAATAAACCAGACTTGTTTAATTGTTTTAATTGCCAGCGTGGAATAAGAAAAGTGGGAGATTGCTTGATTTGGGAAAATTATTGGGAAATGAAATTAGGGACGCATTTACACACAGGTTAAGTGAAATATTGAAAATACTGGGAATGTGGGCAAAGCGGGGTTGCCCCTGCACCATATGAATATATATTACATGGGTTGATATATGTACCTGCCGAGGGTCAATTTACATGGTTTGAATAGCCAAGCCTTAGTTAAATTGAATTGCCAGCGTGGAATAAGAAGTGTGAAATTGCCGGATTGAAATTACATAACTACAATAAATGAGGAACTGAATAAAAGATAAAACAAAAAGGAGAATGTTTTTTTTGGATGGATGAGTAAGGAAAATAGAAAGAGAGGAGTGCCAGTCGAAATATATTTCAACACAGATATATGTATACAACAGACATACAATCACCGTGAACAGGAATTTACACAGGAACAAATTAGACAGGTGTTAAAGCACAAGAATCTGGAAAATATTGAAAAGTACAGTAAACAGGTGAAATGTACAGATGAAAGTAAACAAAGAAGATGCAGAACAGTTTCTTAACAGCAGTAGAAAAAGACAAAATCCAGTAAAGTCAAAGTTCAGAAGAGGAACTGAGTAATATTGAAATATGTAATTAAAAATAAATGATGTAATTATTTTTATTGTTTGTGATGCAAAGGCAAGTATCCTAAGGAAAATAAAAAATCCCATTGTAGCATGAAATATTGTACATATTATTATGATTTTAAATTGAGTTGGAAAAAGAAATGAGGAGGCAGAAGACCAAGAGGTATGACCATTAATTTCGAATTCCTAGGGGAATACAAACAGTCTTGTGAGAATTCGTATATAAGATCAATTTGATAAGCTGAATTGAGACAGAGAGAGAGAGCAGATATAGAGAATGCAGAATATAGAAGAATAAAGCAGAGAAGATTAAGAGAAGAAGAGTAGATACAGAACAGAGCTGATATCTGGAGTAAATCAGCAAACATTCAGCTTAATAGCTGTCAGTTGTAGCTGACAAAGGTTGAAGCCTCCTGTAGGTTGGTGCCTACAGAAAATTGAAGGGAGTTGGTGCTTCCCTACAAGTTGTAGCTTGCAGAATTGAGGTTGGAGCCTCCTGTAGGTTGGTGCCTGTAGAAAAACAGTGGTGAGAGGGAGTAGGAGCTTGCCTTTGCATCACAACAATAATAAGATGTGGTTTTCTCCCGTTATGGGTTTCCACTTATATCTGGTGTCTCTGTGCATGTTAGTTATGTATTGAATCTGATATGTATCATCTGCTTAATACCTGCAACTCTCATATTAAGTCTACTGCTATATTAAACTAATACTTGCTGCTTGCATTCTAAGATTACTTGCACATTAAATTGGATATGAAATGAAGGTGTAAAGAGCTTAATGAAAAGTTTTAAAAAGATCAGGAATGCATTAAACTGATTCACCCCCCCCTCTCAGTTTAATTAAAGGTTCAACAATTGGTATCAGAGTCAGTTCCTTGTACATCAGTCTAACAACTGAAAGGAGATCCTAGGCTCTCAAGATGGCAAGTCAAGAAGGAAACTCAACCAATAAAGCCCCTTTCTTTACAGGTGCAAATTATTCCTTTTGGAAAATAAGAATGAAAGCTTATCTAATGTCTTTAGGATTAGAAGTTTGGGATGCTGTGGAAATTGGATATGTCACAAAGTCAACTGATACAGAGAAAGAAGCTAAACAAAGCTTTGTAGCTAATGCAAAAGAAATGAATGCAATCTTAAATGGACTATGTGAAGCTGAGTTTATCAAAATAATGCACAGTAAGACTGCCAAAGATATGTGGGACACTCTAGAGAATATCCATGAGGGAAATAAAAAGGTTAAGACTGCCAAAATTCAAGTATATAGAGCCCAGTTTGAAAATTTAAAAATGAATGATGATGAAGATGTTGGCAACTTCTTCTTAAAAGTTGCAGAAATTGTTAACAGTATGAAAGCTCTTGGAGAAACAATACCAGAAGGTATAATTGTACAAAAGATTCTAAGATCTCTTCCATCCAGATTCAACCCCAAGGTGTCTGCAATAGAAGAAACAACTGATTGGGAGACCTTGACCATGAACCAACTACTAGGAAACCTTACATCATATGAGATGAGGCTCCCACAGAAGAAGCCAAGTACAAGGGAGGCAGCATTCAAAACAGAAAATAAGAAAGAAGAAAAGGAAGACATATGCTCCTGCTCTGATGAAGAAGAGGCTAAATTTGTCAAGAAATTGGATAGAGGCTCAGGTAGATACAAAGGTAAACCTCCTTTTAAATGCTTTAACTGTGGAAGAGTTGGACATTATGCTGCTAAATGTCCTCACAAGAAAGTAAGAAATCAAGCTCAAGAATCAGAGAAAGACACATCAAAAAATTGGAAGAAAGGAAAGAAATTCAGCAGAAAATCCTTCTATGCTCAGCAAGACAGCAGTGCATCTGAAGACTCAGATGAACCCTCAGGAGAAGAGGGAACCTCAGAATTTTTACTGATGGCCATAGAAGATCTTGAAGGACTCTTGCTAGAAGAAGAAGAAGAAGGGGAAGTCGATCTTGAGGGGGAGCTAAGAAGTGCTCTGGAGGAGATTGACAGACTCAAACTAAAATGCAGAAAACAAAAAGAGATTTTCCTCAAATGTGTGAAAGAAGAACAAAATTCAGAAGTCCTCATGCAGCTGAAGGTAAAGCTTGAAGAAGCCAAGAAGATAGAAGATATGTTACTTCAGCAAATCAAAGATACAACTCGAGAACAAGAGAAGTTGGAAGAAGAAATTATGTGTCTGAGAAAGAAATTAGAAAGTGCTCAACAGAAAGTTTCTATATACCCTTCTCAAATGAAAAGTTCTGGTAAGTTGAATGAAATATTGGATGCTCAAAGATCTCCTCTAATAAAAACTGGGATAGGCTATGAAGGAGAATCAAGTAAATGCAAAGAAAAGGAAAACAAAAGTATAATTTTTGTGAAAGCTAAGAAGGCAGATGAAGCAGCTCAAATAATTCCTACAAAGGAAGAAACATGTAATGAGAAAGACAGAGACCAGAAGAAACCTCTAATAACAAATATTGTAACAAATACTAAGACAACAGAGAAAGGATCATATATTCCTGATTATATCAAATTTGGAAGCCATCAAAGGAGATTCTTGCCTCCTATGAAGAATGCCACCTGTTATGTCTGCCACAAGCTGGGACACATTGCTGCATGTTTTCATGCAAGGAGGAATGATTCAAACCAGCAAAAGATGCAAGCATGGAAGAGACAACCTTACATCAGGTATGCAAGTAATTTTTATGGTTATTGTTTTTATTGTAAGGATTTTGGCCATAGAATTATTGAATGTAGAAAGTATGGACAAAGACTGATGTTCAATACCTCAAGGAGGTTTATGAGTCAAAGCAATTTTGTTCATGCGCACAATTCTGCAAAAACTATAATCAAATGTTGTATATGCAATCAAGTTGGACATATATCTTCCAAGTGTTCTCTAAAAGGATATAATTTATACCAAACAAATGGGGGGCTCCAATGGATAAATAACGTGAATAAATGTGACTTGGATTTGACTGCTCAAGATTTGAAGAGTCAATGGTATTTGGACAATGGCTGCTCTAAACACATGACAGGAGACAAAAACAAGTTTTTAACTCTTGATGAAAAGAAATCGGGCAATGTCACTTTTGGAAATGACAAATCAGGAAAGATCAAGGGAAAAGGATCAGTCAGCATAGACAATGGCATAGGAAAGGCCCAAGATGTATTATATGTAGATGGGCTGAAAGAAAATTTACTGAGTGTCAGTCAGATGTGTGATAAAGGCTGTGAAGTTCTCTTTAGAGCACAAGATTGTGTATTCAGGTCAAGCACAACAGGTAAGACTCTACTCAAGGGTGTTCGAACAGAGAGTAATGTTTACATTGTGAAATAGGGAGATGAAGCATGTCATCTTAGCAAGCTAGAAGAGTCATGGTTATGGCATAAAAGGTTGGGACATCTAAGCTTCGATCACATCATCAGACTAATTAAGAAGAAATATGTCAGAGACATGCCAGAAATTAAGAGGCCTTCTAATACCATATACAAATCTTGTCAATTAGGTAAACAGACCCGCACATCCTTTAAGGCCAAAGAGGAGTTATCAACAAGAATACCACTCCATCTTGTGCACATGGATCTGTGTGGAACTGCAAGAACTAAGACACCAAGTGGAGAATCCTACTTCATGCTGATAATAGATGATTTCTCCAGAATGACATGGGTTGCTTTTCTCAAGAACAAATCAGAAGCACTGGAAAATTTTAAGATATTCAAAGAATTAGCAGAAAATCAAACTGGATGCAAGCTAAAATGTATCATATCAGATAGAGGAGGAGAATTTACAGATTATGACTTTGCTGACCTATGCAATGAACATGGCATAAAACAACAATTCACTATTGCAGGAACACCTCGGCGGAATGGAGTAGCAGAAAGACAAAACAGATCTGTTCAAAAAATTTCCAGAGCCATGATGCAAGAGAATAATATTGCTCAAACCTTCTGGGCAGAAGCAGTGCACACAACAGTACATATCCTTAACAAAGCTCACTTAAGGCCAAGCAGTGACAAGACACCCTACGAACTGTGGCATGAAAAGCCAGCCTCAATCAAACACTTTAGGATCTTTGTAGCAAGTGTTACATAAAGAATAATGATGAAAATCTTGGCAAATTTGATGCAAGAGTAGATGACGGGATATTTCTAGGATATGCTTCCAAAAGAAAAGGGTACAGGTGCTACAACAAGACCCTTCGGAAGATAGTTGAAAGTATTGATGTGAGATTTGATGAAGAACTTCCAAACAATACTAGAGATATAGACTGCTGCAGTACATCAGACAACAATGAAGAAGAAGATCAAAATGATGATGAAACAAGAAAAACATCAGAAGATGCTGGAATGAACTCAAAAACCCCCTCAAGATACACTCAAAAGAATCATCCAAAAGATCAAATCATAGGAGAAAAGAGTGTAGGAGTCCAAACAAGAAGGCAGCTAACAGAACAAACTGAATAGGTATACATAGCCATGCTGTCACAAATAGAGCCAAAGAAATTTGAAGAAGCCAGCAAGGACAAATCTTGGTTAAATGCAATGAATGAAGAACTGGACCAAATTGAAAAGAATAATACCTGGGAACTAGTTTCTAGACCCACTGAGAAAAATGTCATAGGCTCAAAATGGGTATTCAAAAATAAGATGAATGAAGAAGGTCAAGTAATCAGGAATAAAGCCAGACTTGTCTGCAAAGGATACTCACAAATTGAAGGACTTGATTATGAAGAAACATTTTCCACTGTAGCCAGAATGGAAGCTATCAGAATATTCCTGGCATTTGCATGCTACCAAGATTTCAAGGTATATCAAATGGATGTAAAATCTGATTTTCTTAATGGATATCTAGAAGAAGAAGTATACATGGAACAACCAGAAGGCTTCTCATTGACAGACAAAGAAGACTATGTATGCAGACTGAAGAAGGCCCTATATGGACTGAAACAGGCTCCTCGTGCTTGGTACTCAAGACTGGATAAATATTTGCAAAAACATGGTTTTAAAAGAGGTGGAGTAGACATCAATCTATACATAAAAGCCCATGAAAATGAACTCCTAATTGTTGTTGTATATGTTGATGACATTATGTTTGGAAGCAACAGAGATGAGCTAGCAAAAGGATTTGTAGAAGAGATGAAATCAGAGTTTGAAATGTCCATGATTGGAGAGCTCAGTTTCTATTTAGGACTTCAAATTTAGCAAAGGAGCAAAGGTACATTCATCTCACAAGAAAAATACTTAAAAGAAATGCTGAAAAAATTCAAAATGGAGGACTGCAAACCTGTGTCAACTCCCATGACCACAGGTTGCAAACTGTGTGCTGATGATGGGTCTACTCATATAGATAAAAAACTCTATAGATCCATGATTGGAAGTCTATTGTATCTGACTGCATCAAGACCACACGTCATGCTAGCAGTAGGACTAGTGGCTAGATATCAAGAAGCACCTAAACAAAACCATGTTCTGGCAGTCAAAAGAATATTCAGATATCTACAAGGAACAACACAGTATGGACTTTGGTATCCTAAAAGAAAAAAATTCACTTTATCAGCATACATAGATGCAGATTGGGCCAGCTGTGTGGATGACAGGAAGAGTACAAGTGGAGGTGCATTCTATCTAGGATAAAGTCTGGTGGCATGGCTAAGCAAGAAACAAACATCTATCTCTCTGTCTACAGTTGAAGCAGAATATATAGAAGCAGCAGCATGTTGTACACAAGTAATGTGGATGAAGAAAACTCTTCAAGACATGAAGGTAAGCATTGATGAACCTATTTCAATCAAATGTGATAATACAAGTGCTATAAGTATATCTAAAAATCTTGTACTTCACTCAAAAACTAAACATATTCCAATCAAGTATCATTTCCTTCGAGAACAAGTGGCTCAGAAGATAGTAAAGCTGGAATATGTACCAACGAAAGAACAGACAGCTGATATATTTACCAAACCTCTTGCTAGAGAACCATTTCAATACTTGAGAGATAAACTAGGGGTAGTATCTGCAGATGCTACTCTCTGATATAAAGAGAAAGCACAATTTCAGGGGGAGAACAAAACGAAAATATCATTCCAGGGGGAGAACAGCCAACAAGGAAAGCATGAATCAGGTCCTCAGGATCAAAGGATTAAAGCAAAAGAACACCAAGCTATTATCCTAGAACTGTATCAATTTACAGTGTATATTAAAATTCAAAGTGTTCTCTCAACAAGTCTTTTACATCACTATGGAGCAGCATGCAGAAGAGGGCCTAAACATAAATCAGAGATAGGAAATGCAAAAAGCAGCCCTTTTCCATTGATGTCAAAGGGGGAGGATGAGCAAAAAACAACAGAAAGAGCAGGCAAACAGAGAAAAAGTATTGCCATCAATGCCAAAGGGGGAGACTGTTGGAAAGGTTGTCATTGATGGCAAAGGAGGTAACATATGCAGAGACAGGAACAGTTGCAACGAGATGGAAAAGAGCAGAGGCAGCAGAGAAGAAGCAGAGGCAGCAAAAGAAAAAGTAGAGGAAGCAAAGGAAATGAATTGATGTAAAGAGCTATTCAAGGTGCAGAGTAGTGAAGAAGTTTTGCATTACATGAGATTCTGTAATTGGGGGTCTAAATGGGTCTATGATGTTGTAGTGTGCAATTTTTAGGTATGGTGTGTAAATAAACTCTGTGGCGAGGTTTTTGTTTCGAATAAATAAACTCTGTGGCGAGGGTTATGTGTGGATAGACCGTTGAACCCGCAGTGGAACACAAATTGACTATGTGGAATGTATGAGCCGTGATTCTGTGTAGTTACCAGCAAGATAAATTATGGTGGAAGATTGTGATGAAAGGTGTCGACTCTGTGTAATGGCTCAATCTCTAAACTCTGGTAGCCAATGATGTCGTGGTATTGATTATCCCACGAGTTTCAGGGTTAACAGTTTGATAGAACCTCTGTTCATTAAATAGGCAGCGGAACCCGGAGCATTGGAGCGGAATCGAATACGAAAATACATTGAAATATGAGTGATTTGTTTTAGTAAAGGTGGAAGGAACCATAGTCATATATATAACTGAAATATGATGAAAAGTTATATATATAATTGAAATCATAAAGGACCGGAACCTGGAGAATGGAACCTTGACCAAGGAACAGTGAAAGTGGATTGCCGAAAACCACCTTGCCATTCCACACCGCCTTTCAACGTTAAGTGGTATTCTTGGAGTGTGGAGCGATTCCATACAGGAATAGACGCGTGTCCCAAGATTTTTTGATTAAAATGAAATTCCGCGCATTAACGATCGGCGGAAGACGCCCAGCGAAATGAATAAGATCCGTTGATCTGGGCAAAGGCTATCCAACGGTGGGCGATCACAGAACTTGGCCGAGGTTTAACAAAAGTGACCGGAGGTTAAGTCAGGTTTGGCGCGTTCAGTGATTGGTATTGTGGGGTCCGGCGGAACCATATATGATGAGTTGATTTGTTAATGTTTCAACGTATTATGATCATAATATAAGGTTCGATGGTGTCTATCAAAGTTAATTTTCGGTGGTCGTTCATGTGAACGAATTGCATATATATTTTATATGTTGAAATTTATATGCGTAGTTGAAAGACAAGGGTTGTAATGCGAAGTTAGCATAAGAGACTGTCGGTTATAATTATGGATTTAATATTGTAATCCTTTGGATGTAGATATTAAAATAAACCATACTTGTTTAATTGTTTTAATTGCTAGCGTGGAATAAGAAAAGTGGGAGATTGCCTGATTTGGGAAAACTATTGGGAAATGAAATTAGGGACGCATTTACACACAGGTTAAGTGAAATATTGAAAATACTGGGAATGTGGGTGAAGCGGGGTTTCCCCTGCACCATATGAATATATATTACATGGGTTGATATATGTACCTGCCGAGGGTCAATTTACATGGTTTGAATAGCCAAGCCTTAGTTAAATTTAATTGCCAGCATGGAATAAGAAGTGTGAAATTGCAGGATTGAAATTACATAACTACAATAAATGAGGAACTGAATAAAAGATAAAACAAAAAGGAGAATGTTTTTTTTGGATGGATGAGTAAGGAAAATAGAAAGATAGGAGTGCCAGTCGAAATATATTTCAACACAGATATATGTATACAATAGACATACAATCACCGTGAACAGGAATTTACACAGGAACAAATTAGACAGGTGTTCAAGCACGAGAATCTGCAAAATATTCAAAAGTGTAGTAAACAGGTGAAATGTACAGATGACAGTAAACAAAGAAGATGCAGAACAGTTTCTTAACAGCAGTAGAAAAAGACAAAATCCAGTAAAGTCAAAGTTCAGAAGAGGAACTTAGTAATATTGAAATATGTAATTAAAAATAAATGATGTAATTATTTTTATTGTTTGTGATGCAAAGGAAAGTATCCTAAGGAAAAGACAAAATCCCACTGTAGCATGAAATATTTTACATATTATTATGATTTTAAATTGAGTTGGACAAAGAAATGAGGAGGCAGAAGACCAAGAGGTATGACCATTCATTTCGAATTCCTAGGGGAATACAAATAGTCTTGTGAGAATTCCTATATAAGATCAATTTGATAAGCTGAATCGAGACAGAGAGAGAGAGCAGATATAGAGAATGAAAAATATAGAAGAATAAAGTAGAGAAGATTAAGGGAAGAAGAGAAAATACAGAACAGAGCTGATATCTGGAGTAAATCAGCAAACATTCAGCTTAATAGCTGTCAGTTGTAGGTGACAAAGGTTGAAGCCTCCTGTAGGTTGGTGCCTATAGAAAATTGAAGGGAGTTGGTGCTTCCCTGCAAGTTGTAGCTTGCAGAATTGAGGTTGGAGCCTCCTGTAGGTTGGTGCCTGCATAAAAACAGTGGTGAGAGGGAGTAGGAGCTTTCCCTTGCATCACAACAATAATAAGATGTGGGTTTCTCCCGTTATGGGTTTCCACTTATATCTGGTGTCTCTGTGCATGATAGTTATGTATTGAGTCTGATATGTATCATATGCTTAATACCTGCAACTCTCATATTAAGTCTACTGCTATATTAAACTAATACTTGCTCCTTACATTCTAAGATTACTTTCACATTAAATTGGATATGAAATGAAGGTGTAAATAGCTTAATTAAAAGTTTTAAAAAGATCAGGAATGCATTAAACTGATTCACCCCCCCCCCCCCCTCTCAGTTTAATTAAAGGTTCAACACCACTCATTGTCTGAAGAGAGTTGGTGACATTGGAAGCCACCATGAGGCAAGTATAGGAGGAAATGTTTACCATAAAGCAAACAGTTGCACCTCTACTGAGAGCTCAAGCATAAACTAAGAAAAGGAATGAGCAACTGAAATAAGCCTCCATAGCCTTAGATAGAATGCTAGATTGGACAAACAGATATCCACAGGCTCCAGAAACTTTTCCCAGGAAATATTGGATTCGCACTCAAAACGACAAGGTCCAAATTGACATGAAGGTGCAATCCATGGAGAAGTTATTCAAAGACCTAGAGAAGGTGATGACCACCTATGAGAATTTTATGAGCGGCATTGACTCGATGGCTGAAATACACCATATTCCTTCTCTAGGTACACTAGGCAAAGAAAATACATGGGAACAGGTAAATTAGGAAATTCAGGTATTTATGAAACCTATTAGAAAAGCCACCGCTACACCTGATCTTCCGGCATCGTAGGAGAACTTGGTTAAGTTCGTCATGACACCAGTTTGGATTTACGCCAAACTGGCTTCCTTATCCAACCAGGTCATGATCAAGAGAGAAACTCTGATCCCCAATGCCTTAGAATGCCTGCATAGGTTAAGGGAAGATACTCCTATGATTTCCCCAGTTGTTGCAGATTATCAAACATGGCAGAATTTCCTTAAAGAGAAGCAAGTAGAGGTTCTCGACCTTGCAATCACGCACATGCTTCCACGATCATGTTAAATCATAGCCTTCAGGAGGGGTCACAGGTCGCATCATCCACGAATAGGTCATAGGTCACTTTTTCCTTCAGGTCGCAAAGAATACCAACAGGCAGGAAGGTGACAAGTCAAGACACCCAAGGGTCATTTTTGTCATATATATACTCCCTTTGAGGGACTTGTAAAGGACCTTTTTTTGGACTCCAAAGGAGATAAGAGAATTTTAAAGCATTGAACAGCCCCTTTCGAATGAATACAAGAATTTGTCTAAAATCCACTATTGGATCTGATGAGAATCAATGTGTTAATACTATGAATATTTTCTTATATGTCTGACATCTTATGATTAATTGATCTGTGTTTCTTTCTTATACTCTGCATGCATTTTAGCTCACTGAATGTGTTAATGATGGTATGATTTTTTACCTTAAAAGATGTTTGTAACTTCATTATCGACATCTGTCTTATTCACGAAAATACCCAAGTAAGTATAGGTTGTTCTTGCCAGCTAGAATTGTTTCTTCTATGGTTCGAACAACTTTTAAAAACACAACCTTAGTGATATGCTAGTAACAACATCTCCTTCAGCTGCGTGTTTCCTTTTATCTTGCTATTCATAGTTTTTTATGCTCATTGAAAATCATCGATATTTCATCTTGTATCATTCGATAACTGTATGTATATAACTCTGTAGGGCTCATTTGTGTCCAAGAGAAGGAGTATTCAGCAGTAGCCGGACCCACACCCCGGACGCGATCCCTGTCACAAATGGTTTAAAGTCTAATCAAGACTTTTTATCGGGGAGATCCCTTTCTTTTGGCCAGAAAAATTTACCCGTCAATAGATTTGGCACTAGAAGGAGGGCCTAAATGGTAGGCTCCCAGCACACAAGTAACATCCCGTTACAAACTCCCCAAGGGGAGACCATGCATGAAAATACTGGTCCTCCCCCTTTGGAAAACTCCCAGGAGGAGGAACCCCCTTTCTATGGAGTTACTTTAGCCCAGCTAAGGGCCCTGCGCCCTATCGCCCGTGACATTTTTAGGGGTTTATAGCGAGCCCCGGTCACTAGTTCCTTAGAAAATCCTAGAACTGCTATAGCCAACCATACGCACCAAGGAACCCTTATCAACTCCCTTCCTCAGCTTGTGGGTCTTATGATCGAAGATTAAGTAGACGCAGTTAAGAAAAATTCTGAAGCACCCCAAGAAAACCCTAGGGGGGTGGAAGGAGAAGGTCCCAGAATCACTGAACGACAACCCAACACCGGCCCCCAGCCCGACCAGACTTTGCACGATAACACTCAAGCCAATGACCCACTTGGGGAAGGAACCAAGAGAGTCCAGGGCAACAGAGGTAGGGGAGACAGAGGCCATGGGCGAGGCTGAAATGTTGACCATCATCCCCACTGAAACTAGAACAGGTTTCCTTTTCTTTACAACTGGAGAAACATCAGAGAGACAGGAAACCGTGGAGAAAACCAATACATGCAATCCCACCATGAGGGTGAGGCCTCTGGGTTTGGCATGGCTAGTGAATCCAAAATTGAGAGGGGATGTGTTTACATACCACGCCATCAATGGGCCAGACATGTACAACCTTTGGCTTGGATGGATCAGTCCCCCTTAGGTATCCAAGGTCCCCTCCATGACATGCCTCGCCATCATGAAAAGCATCTCCCTAAGTTCGACCTCAAGAAAGGTAGTTTGGCCGAGGACCACATTAGCAACTTCTACCTGTCTTTATAGATGATGAGAGTGCAGTATGACGATGTAGCATGTTGGGTTTTTTATCATACTCTAGAAAATAATGCTGCAATATGGTATCGGTCGCTCCCTGTTGCTTCCACCCCTTTGTGGCAACACTTCCATCATACCTTCCTACAAAATTTTTCAGAAGATAAAACCCCCTCGATGCTCCTCACAGAGCTCAACATGATGAAATGTCAGAAGAAAAAGAAGGTCATGCACTTCAATCAACGTTTCGCCACTATATTAAATAGATTTCCTCCAAACATGGCCTTAGATGATTCCATTACCATTGACTACTACACCAGAGCCCTCCCACGAGATATCACCATGTTTGTGAAACGCGAGGCCAGACCTACCCTGGAAGCAAATTAAACCACTACCCTTGCTGTCGAAAAGTACATGTTGTCAATAGGTGCCATTGACCACGAAGGGTGGGATGATCAAAAAATAACCACGAAGAGAACCCAATCCTCAGGTCATAAATCTTGGGACAAAGATAAGGACCCCTTTGATTTTGAAGGTATTACAAAATCCCTCAAGTTGCTGACCAACAAGGTCTCTGACCTAAAAAGAAAAAAAAATGATTCTTCCCCAGCTACTAAAACACAAAAACATTTCTTCAGAAAGAGTAACTCTGTTGTGAATAGGCCCCCGTCCAACTCAATCGCTAGTCTCAATGTTGAATAAATCAGCAAGGACAACTTTTTTTATTTTCACCAAGTCTCTCACTCAGAGAATACTTTCCCCCAGTGGATTAATAGCATGACTGCAGTGGTGATCCAACTTCTAGAAGATCAAACCCTCAGAGATATGGAGGAGGAGGCTATTTCAGAAAACGAAGAAATTTCCCCCCTAGATGAATATATGGGCTCCACTATCTTCACTTTCGAGGTCATCCGCGGAGAGTCTTCCCTTCCCACTTCTAGGATAAACCTAGCTGACGAACCTAAATCTAAACCCCCTCGAAACTATGGCTTAAGGAGCAAAGGCCCAGTGCCTAAACAATCCTTTGAAGAGAAAATAAAATCCTTCTTAAGGAAGATCCTTCCACCGAACGTAGAAAACCAAGACAAAGCTCCTAAAAAATTTAGTCCAACTACTCCCTGAGGAGGCCCCAAGGCTAAAGCTTCATTATTTTCCTCAAAGAACACCACCGAGCCCACCTCACACATAGATTCTGGGTATAAAATTATCAAGGATATGAAGAAGACCCGGGCCAATATCTCTCTCTATGAGCTCGCTCGCATTACTAACCAACGAGATCTCATTCTCAAAACCTTCTCCAATCTACCAGTGACCAAACCCGTAAGCATCACATCTGCCCAAGCTGCTGCTAGTCCCCAATCCATCGTGAATGCGGTGAACACCAACTCCAAGGGCACCACGCCACCTTTCCTCCTCTCCTTCAATATCTTTAACATCAATGTCCACAATTTCCCCATCGATTCTATTGCATCCACGAATTTTATGCCCTTATCTATGTACACGAAGTTAAACATCTTCTATGAGAAAATCGACTCCAGAATCATCCAGCTCGACAGATCTCAAGTTCCCGCATTAGCCGAATTAAACAGCGTCATCATCCACCTATCCTCCGACTCCAAAGTGCATCAGTGTATCGACATAGTAATTGTGGATATCCCCGAGGCCTATGGCCTTTTGTTAAGCAGAGATTGGTCCAGTAAGCTCCAAGTGTACTTCGCCACTGATTGGTTCCACCTTTGGCTCCCGTACAAAGGCAGGAATAACCAAATATAGGTCGAGAGTGAACCATACATGAAACATATTGTGACCGACTTGGATGCAACTAACGAACTAGTTAGTTTCGTGCAAGAAGAGCTTGGTATGTGTTTTTTTAGAATCCATCCTTGGATGCTATCAAACCTCCCAATCCCCAGTCACTCAGGACATCCATTCGGAGCTGTTGCTAGCCGTTGAAAACCCCTCTGCCTCAACAAAGGACCTATTAGGGACTGATACTCCAGGTAGTTCCTCAATGCATTTGGACAACCTCGCCCAATCAAAAGATGAAACCTTGACCTTGTACTATGATGGTTCCAAAACCCAAGATAGGGCTGGTGCCGATTGCATATTGCTAGATGCCAAGAAGAATAAAGTTCTAATTTCCTGTTGGTTACAGTTCCAATGCACGAAAAATACAGCCGAGTATGAGGCATTGCTACTCGGACTCAAAAAGGCCATAGACCTAAAGGTCCATTTTTTAAAGGTAATTGGCGATTCTAAGATTATCACTCGACAAGTACATAACACCATCCATTGCTTGTCTTCACATCTAAAAGGTTATCAGCAAGAGGTATGGCATTTAATTTCTACTTTTGATGTTTTTTGTATTTAATATGTACTTATAATGCATAATGAAGTAGCTGATACACTCGATAACGTTGCCGCTAGGTTCACCCCACTTAGGGATGGGTTTTCTATTGAAGTTATTTACAATCCATCCGTGCCAGACAACGTCACTAATTTATGCATTTTCAACAATCACCAACAGCTACTGTATTTCCTGCTCAATATGGACGTATTCAAAGACGCAGTCATAGAAGAAGAGGATCATGATCGGGTTTTGCAGGAATAACTACAACAACGGAAAGGAAATCCCATACCCAAAGGAATCGTGTCACTTGAAAAGTTGTTCGACCTGCAGAACCGCTTTCGGGGGCCTCCAAACATGAAAGTGTGAAGTTCAACGTTAGCACACAGAAAAATTAACCTCGGGAAAGACAAAGATCCCAAGCTCGTCAACCTAGGTAACGAGTGCACCCCCCAGGAGGAACAAGAATTCACCGAGTTATTGAAGAAGTACCGAGATATATTTTCCTGGACATATGATGACCTTCAGACGTATGATACACAGATCATCTAGCACACGATACCCATGAAAGAAAGAGTGAAGCCTTTTCAACAAAAACTGAAAAATTACACCTAGCCCTAGAACCAATGATCCAAAAGGAACTAAAGAAGCTCTTCTATGCACGAATAATTTTCAAAGTTAGACATTCTACCTGGGTGTCAAACTTGGTCCTTGTACGTAAGAAATCCGGTGAAATCCATTTGTGCATGGATTTCCAGAATTTAAACAAAGCCTTCGACAATGAAAACTACCTGGTCCCTCCTATGGAGCAAATCCTTCAAATTGTACCGAGGTCGGAAATGTTCTCTCTATTGGACAGGTTTTCAGGGTATAATCAAGTACTGGTGGTTGAGCCCGATAGGCTCAAAACCACATTCAGAACTAAATGGGGAACTTTCACATTTAGACGCATGCCCTTTAGCCTGATTAATGTCGACGCTATGCACATCGCCTTCAGAGGACTCATCGGGAAAAGTGTGTTAGTATACCTTGACAATGTTAATGTTTTCTCCAAACGCAAATTTGACCACCTACACCACCTCAAGCAGATTTTTGAAAGGTGTCGGAAGTACAAGATCTCCCTGAACCCGAAGAAATGAATTTTAGTCGTTACTAAGGGAAACCTATTAGGACACATAATAACTCGAGACGGAATAGTAGTGGACCTAGAACATGTGAAATTCATCACTCAAATACCACCCCCAAGTGGTAAAAAAACTATGCAGTCCTTCCTCAGCAAAATCAACTTTGTATGAAAATTTATATCATGTTTTTCCGAAATTGTGAAACCATTGCAAGGCATGATTAATAAGAATGCAAGTTTTAAGTTGCATCCTCTTTAGAAAGAAGCATTCAACAAAATCAAACAAGCCATCGCAGAAGCACCTGCCTGCACAATCTAGATTTCAACGAAGGCTTTATCTTGTATACCTTTACCTCGGATTCATCTTTGGCAGCCGTCCTCACTCAGAAGGATGACAAAAAAAATGAGTGAACTATATCATTTATGAGTATTGGGTTGCAAGGCGCCGAAATAAACTACCCGGATATTGACAAACAAGCTTACGCGGTATACAAGGCATCTAAACACTTCAGGCCATACATCTTGAAGAATCATGTCACAGTCTCCATACCTCACCCAGCTGTGCACTCACTGTTCGTACAACAAGAGCTGGGCGAGAGACGAGGCAACTGGATGACATGCCTCCAAGAATATGACCTGGAGTTCAAGCCAGCACACACTGTAAAGGGCCAAGGATTGTGTTGCATGGTCGTAGAGGCAGTAGACTCATGGGGCAGCAAGGATGAAAATTGGGAACACGAGATCGATATGTATCAAACTGATAGCATAGCCCCACAGGATAGCTCCTCTTGGTACGTAGATCTCCTGGAATATCTGAAACATGGCACCATGGGCCCCGCTTTAACTACGAAGCAGAAGCATTCATTGAGATTAAAAGCTATATCCTACCAGCTAGTGCAGGTTAAGTTGTTTCGCAAACATCACATCGGTGTCTTGCTTCACTGTTTGGAATGGGATGAGGCACAAAAGGTATTGGCAGAACTTCATGATGGCCCCGCAGGGGGGCACTATGGAGGGAACACCACTACTCACAAGATCATGCGTGCCAGTTTCGACTGGCCTAATTTGTTTAAAGACACAAACGCATATGTCCGGAAATGCCAGTAGTGCCAAAAGTTTGCAAATAGAGATATACGGCCTTCGGCCCCATTACAATCTGTCGCAGTGGAAGAATTGTTTCAACAATGGGGGCTGGATGTGATTGTGGAAATCCTGCCACACTCTTCCAAGAAATATAGGTACATCCTCACCACCACAGAATACTTCACAAGGTGGGTTGAAGCGGTACCGTTACGTCAAGTCAATGATCAAGAGGTAATAGCCTTCATCACCAAATGCATCATGATCAGGTTTGACGTTCCAACCTCCCTTGTTTTTGATAATGCAATATATTTCTCATCATTGAAATTATATGATTTTTCTCTAGAAAATGGTATCGTACTTAAACATTCTACCAACTATTACCCTCAAGGAAATGGGTTAGCTGAGTCAACTAAAAAGAACCTAATCCACATCATCAAAAGGACTTTGTTGTCCCAACAATGAAATTGGCATAGGGCACTCCACAATGCCCTCTGGGTAGATCGAGTCACACCCAAACCTTCCCTAGGCACCTCCCCATTCTTCCTCATATATGGAAAAGAAGATATCCTTCCTCCCAGCATGTCTCTCCCGGGCCTCCGATTATCTCAGGAGACTCATGGCACTCCTTGCCCTGTTTTACAAGCCTAAATAGACACACTGTTGAAACTTGAGAAGGAAAGGAAAAAAACTCGAGAAAAATTTGCCATCCACCAAGGTCGGATAAAACGATGGTTTGACAAGAAGTCGGCCAAGAACAAGGTTTTCAAAGTAGGTGACCTTGTCCTCAAATGGGATAAATCTCATGAAGATAAAGGGAAACACTCCAAGTTCCAACCATTATGGATAGGCCATTTCCAGATCGAAGAGAAGGTCGGTTCCCACACTTATAGGTTATAAACTCTTGAAGGGAGAATTGAGGTCCTCCCTATGAATGGACACGACCTTAAGCACTATTTCACCTGGCAGCCCCTAGGGGACATCACTACACCCTGTACCATAATTTGTCTTTTTTTTTTGTTCTTTACCTTTCTTGTTTTCAATAAATCGCTTGTTCCACACAGGCTCCCATTAGCCTTTTCTTATCTTTGGAATCCAAATTTTGAAAGGGGATATAGAAGTTAATCGAGTGGCATACTGAGCCGGGATCTATGTTGGTGTATGATCTTCCCCAGAATTCAAAGGTGGCCCAAGCTTACTTGTGACTGACACCCAATGGCGAGAACATGACTATGGTCCCTCGAACCAAAACGTAGTAGCTTGCCTAGTATGCTGGCTCAAGGGACCGCTGAGTAAAATAAATTTTTTGGTTGAATTGGTTACTATATGGGAAAAGGAAAGAGCTAGCCTTAGGTGATGAAAGGATATCTTGGAAAACCCCAAAAGTTCCCGTATAGACCAAGAGAAACCTCTCTCGCAAGAAAAATAAGTTGGGATCCCTCATCTGCCTAGGAAACTAATGCCACATTAAATAAGTGCCTCGATCATAGAAAATAAGTGCCTTGAGCACATTTAAATAAGTGAATTTAGCACATGAATAAAGGGTAAATGATTTAGAAAGGCTTCCTGCGCATAGAGGCGATAAGACGACTCCACCGGGGTACTAAACAGGCTCGCTGGCAGCGGAGCAATGTCCGTGACTCCTAGGTAGTGACTCGGTCGGGACCATCAGGTTTGCTGGCAGCGGAGCAACACAACGAGGACTAAACAAACTATACCGGATCCTGGAAGTCCTTGACGTTACTCCGAACTTTCCCGTTCGGTCTTCAAAAGTAAAAACGGTGAACTGGAGCGCAATTTTTTCGGGTAAGTTGCCTAATCCTCCTGTTGTTTCCATTTTTTCTATTTTTTTCCCCCTTCCCCCTTATTTCTGCCCTTTTAAGCCACCATCTATCCTCCATTAAGACCCTCTTAGAACCTACATTCTCCTCTGAGTCTCCAAACCCTATCAATCTTATGCAAAACTTGTAGATGTAGCCAACCAGCCTCCCCTGTGTCAGTCTCTTCCTCAAATGACCATTTCTTCTTCAATATATTACTTCTCCTCCATGTTTCCCCTTATTGATTTAAGTTAAAATTGAGTAAAAGACCGCGTCGCCATTCAAAATCGTTCGCCCAGCCCTAATGCGACCTCTGACCTCGTGACCTTGCGACCCCGCGACCCAACGACCTTGGTCCCTGGTCGCTAAGTCACCAAGTCGCGTATCGCTCAAAACTAAAGTTTTGCGACCTTGCGACTCAGTGACTTGGCGACCCGGTCACAAGTTGCTAAGTCTCAAGGTCGCATCTTCATGAATTTTTAGACCAGTGTGACTCAACGAACTCACGACCTAGTCACAACTCGCCAGGTCGTAGGGTCGATTTCCTCTGAAGTTTTAAACCAGTGCGACTCAGCGACCCAAGGAATGGGTGACTAAGTCATGGGTTCACCCCTTCCTTGACCTTAGTTGGACAAAGTTAAAAGCAAAATTAAACATTCATTAATATGGCATTTGTCTTATCTTGGGAGTGTTTTATGAACAGGCCAGGGAACCTCGAAGTAGAGCTAGAGTGTGTCTCCATCTCTTCAGCCTTAAGTGACATGGAGCCTCCGACAGTTCTTAGGAAAAATAAGAGCCCAAAGATAGAGATCAAATAAATTGAAATACCTATGTCTCCTCCCCTATGTATGGGGAAACCACATGTATATTTAGCAAAGGAGAAAGCACGAGTTGGTATCAAGTATACCAAGAGTTCGCACAACCTGAGTTTCCAGAGGACCTCCCAGACTAGCAAGTATATGTGCAAGTTAAGAGGTCAAAGCTTCACTACCCAGGGGCCCACCTATCTATATTCCCATGCGCCGAAATTATTGAATGGATCATACAAAAGATTGACCCCAAGATTTGGGTGATTCAGGATCAGGATGGGAAAGCTTTTGCAAATTTAAAAGGCCAGGATACAGAGTTCTATTACGCACTTCCAGCCCGGGAGTAGACGTTCACAGAGGAATGGGCCACTGCCCATGTAGTTCCCATAGCAGACACCCTGAGAGGATGGTGGGAAGAACCAGAGAAGTTCAAAGTCAAGAAGGACCAGGAGTATCAAGTAGCAGGCCTCAGGAAGGTCTATAAGCTCATAGCAGCTATGCTTTGTAGGATGTATGGTCATCCCGATGCCACCACTTTCAACAGTTCTTGGGTATCTGTTATCTACTTTGTTACCGTACATGGCACCCATTTCAGTTGGGCCAGCTTACTAATAGCATCCCTCAAAACAAACATATCTGCAACACTAGCACCCGAGGAGGGATACTCATCTGAATTTTACATGTCTTCCTATCTATTGGATGTAGTTTGTTCCAGGTGCCACTTTGAGGTATGGGCTCACAACTAGGATCAGGATTGTGCATGCCCAATCCAAAAGGAGTTGTAGGTATTCTAGGACTCCAAATATAAGCAATATATAGAGCCAATCGCACACAATTTCATCCCTACACTCTACGAGAAATTGTTTGGTCAGGATACCCCATGCATGTCCTGGCGAGCCATGGAAACGATAACCAGGGTGGCACAGTGGTTTCCATTTGTAGAAGGCACATTCATATGAGTCTTCGGTTCATTCAAGGCTCCCCATGAAATGCCCTGGTTCATTACTGACAAGATGCTACTTCAGGAAACATGTTATTAGATGACATATGGCTTCTCGAAAGTTCTTACTAAAGGTAAGAAGAAGCCATGGCCCACACTCCCACCCACCATCGACGCTTATACAATCAAGGATTTCAGAGAAGTAGAGATTGAAGCTGAGCAAATCAGAGGATTATTTTTTCCACCTTTGGATCACCGGACATACGATCCTGAGAGGATAGTCCCTGCCCATTGCAAACAGGCTAAATTTAAATAGAGCTACCAACATACTGAATGCCCAGTTGAAGATGGGGTAAGAAACTGGTACAATAAGGATAGGGAACTCGCCCCAGAGGCATTGACCAATCGGGAGGACCAAGATGATAAAAATTTGGAAGAGAGAATCCACGAATTAGGAGGAGCCTCATCTTCCTAGGCCAAGAAGCCCCAAACTAACATAGGCCATAGCTCTTCCGCCCAACAGAAAGAAAATAAAGAAAAATCTCAACAAGAAGCTGAAAAGAGAGAAAAAGAGGAGGAAGATAAACTTAAAAAACACCTGAAGGCAGAACAGAGGAAGGAACAGGCAGAAGACGACCGCAAAATAAAGGAAGAGGAGGAGGCGAAAGCAGAAGCTGAGCGTTAGCTCAAGATAGAATTAGATAAGGTGGAAGCTGAATGAAAATGGAAGGAAGAAGAGGAAACAAAAGCAGAAGCAGAGCATCAGCTCAAGATAGAACTAGATAAAGCAGAAGTTGAGCACAGACAAAAGGAAGAATAGGATAAGGCAGAGGCGGAGCGGCTATTGGAAGAAGAATTAGAACAAAAGAGAAAAGAGGAAGAGGATCAAAGATCGAGAGATAATCCTTCCAAAGACACCAAGACACCTCATCTAGTAACAAGGGTATAGACGGAGTTGTCGACCATCGAAGTTCCTGCATTCAACACACGTTTTGCGCTCTCAAAACTGGGTACCTCTGAAGGACAGGAGGAGGAAGTGTTCAATTTGACGAGACTCACCTATGACCAGTTCACATTCAAAATCAGGCAGGAAAAAAGGAGATGCCTAGCACGGAACCTTGCCACCCCATTCTCAGCCACAACAGAAAAGGATATAGTCCTGGACACTAGGAACAATCTAGTAATGATAGCATCATCCGGCATTGCTTTCACTGCAGCCACAGAAGAAAATGTGAACCGGATGAGTAGGGAAATTCTCTCCCTACAAAATAGATTGCAAGATTCGGAACAAAGGGAAGCTAGGTCGGAGCAAGAAAAAAGAGCACTAAGGGAAGAAGTCCAACAGCTTCAAGATAGAGACACCCTTATTAATGAAGTACCACTCACTGTCCAAAGAGATTTGGTGACACCGGAAGCCACCATGAGGCATGTATACGAGGAAATGTTTACCATAAAGAAAACAGTTGCACCTCTACTGAGAGCTCAAGAAGAAACTAAGAAAAGGAATGAGCAACTGAAAGAAGCCTCCGAAACCTTTGATAGAATTCTAGAATGGACAAATAGATATCCACAGGCTCTAGAAAATTTTCCCAGGAAATATTGGATTCGCACTTAGAACGACAAGGTCCAAATTCGCATGAAGGTGCAATCCAAGGAGAAGTTATTCAAAGACCTAGAGAAGGTGATGACCGCCTATGAGAATTTGACCAGCGGCATTGACTCGATGGATGAAATGCACCATATTCCTTCTCTAGGTACAATGGGAGAAGAAAATACATGGGAATAGGTAAATCAGAAAATTCAGGCATTTCTGCAACCTATTAGACAAGCCGCCACTACACCTGATCTTTCGGCATCGTAGGAGAACTTGGTTAAGTTTTTCATGACACCAGCTTGGATTTACACCAAACTGGCTTCCTTATCCAACCATGTCATGATCAAGAGAGAAAATCTGATCCCAAATGCCTTAGAATGCCTGCACAGGTTAAGGGAAGATACGCCTCTGATCTCCCTAGTTGCTACAGATTATCAAGCATGGTAGAATTTCCTTAAAGAGCAGCAAGTAGATGTTCCCGACCTTGCAATCACACACATGCTTCCATGATCAGGTTAAATCATATCCTTCAAGAGGGGTTTCAGGTCACGTCATCCATGAACAGGTCATAGGTTTCTTTTTCCTTTGGGTCGCAAAGCATACCAATAGGCGGGAAGGCGAAAAGTCAAGAAACCAAAGGGTCATTTTTTTCATATATATACTCCCTTCGAGGGACTTGTAAAGGAATTTTTTTTGGACTCCAAAAGAGATAAGAGAATTGTAAAGAATTGAACATCCCCTTTCGAATGCATTTGTGTAAAATCCACTGTTGGATCTTATGAGAATCGATGTGTTAATACTATGAATATTTTCTTATATGTCTAACATATTATGATTAATTGATCTGTGTTTCTTTCTTATACTATGCATGCATTTCAACTCACTGAATGTGTTAATGATGGTATGATTGTTTACCTTAAAATATGTTTGTAACTTCATTATTGACATCTATCTTATTCGCAAAAACACCCAAGTAAGTATAGATTGTTCTTGCCAGGTAGAACTGTTTCTTCTATGGTTCGAACAACTTTTACAAACACGACCTTAGTGATATGCTGCTAACAGCATCTCCTTCAGTTGCGTGTTTCCTTTTATCTTGCTATTCGTATTGTTTTATGCTCATTGAAAATCATCGATATTTCATCTTGTATCATTTGACAACTGTATGTCTATAACTCTGCAGGGCTCATTTTTGTCGAAGACAAGGAGTATTTAGCGATAGCCGGACCCACACCCCAGACGGGATCCCTATTACAAACGGTTTAGAGTCTAATCGAGACTTTTTACCAGGGAGATCCCTTACTGTTGGCTGGACAAAATTTCCTGTCAACATATCCCTATTTTTACTGCTTTTATTAGACAACTGGAGAATCCTAAAGGTTGAGTGGACCTAAAGAAAAAAATTATTATGGACATATTTTATTTTTTTTAATTTAATAAATGTGGAATTTGAATTATTGTGCAAAGACTAGAGTATTAATAGAGACCAAGATTTCAAATACATGAGGATGGATAAGATTCCAAAGACTTTCCCGGATTCTCCAAAATCCTTGTAGAAAAAAATTTTAATTTAAAATATTAGATTGGAAATAAAAATCTAAAAATATACCTCAGTAAAGTGGAAAGTTACTGGTAAGAGGTGAAAGAAAACTAGAAAGAGAAAAAATCTTGTTTTAAAGTACTTTTGTGGAAAAAACAAAAGGAAAGCCTAGGAAAAAAGGAAAACAACATCCTCATTAACTAGACGTAGTTATGGACACATGTTGAAGGGAAATCAAGATCAAATAATCCATTTCTTTGTAGAAAATAGGTTGTCTACAACTTGGAGGAATTGGTCTCTGCTCAAGGGGAGCTATGGAGAGAAAGGTCAATTTTGGGTGAAAAACAATCTTACCAAAATTGTTATGCACAAGTAATTCAATTCTGTATTATGAATTTTAGTATTGTAGAAATTTTGAAATTATATATTAGTATGGAATTATGATTTACTTATAGTAGATGGAAGTGGGTAAGAGAGTTAATTTTATGCATAATTAATTTTTGTATAAAAATTATTTAGACAGTTTGATGTATTTAAAAGAAAACAACTATAAAAATTATAGTTGATCTGTATGGTTACATAGATAATTAGAAACTTATAAACCAACTCTCAGAATGACTAAACTCTAGTAACAGGTTTAAATGTGAGGTTAGCTTGTAAACCTTATTACTGTATATTTAGAAAACATAGATAATTATATGAGAAAGAAGCTAAACATAGTGTATTTATCAGTGGTGCAATAATAACATTAAATAGGAAATTTATACATAAAAAACAAAATTTCTTTCTCTTGCTAAACATGAATATGTGAATTCCAAGTAATATCTACTACTGTAGCATAACTAGAAGTTTTTGGATATACATAAAAATCATGGCATTATCTCAGAAAGGTCATAAAGGTCAAAATAAAATAAAGTACATGCAAAAAAAGTATACCTAACTCAAATTTCTAAGAATAAGTATACTATATTGTACTGCAATAAATTAAGTCATGATATTGTTCTGTACATAAATTAAAATTTAATTCTATCATAAATTATAGAAAGAGTCCATGGTCCAAACTAAACATTTACAATAGAATTATCAAGTTTAATATAGTTCGGAATTCAATAGGATGAACTCTTCAAATTGATATGGATCAACTTGTATAGAAGAAACCATAATCTACGGTCAATGAGTGACATATTGAGGTGCCCAAAACTTACAGAAGTATAAATGAAACTATAAGAATGTGCATTGAATAAAATGGATTACCCGCCCATACAAATATACATATGAATTAATATGTGTACAATTGTCTTTGAATGTAAGTAAAGAAATGAATACATAAATAAAGGACAATATAAATTGAATATGGAAACATTACCTTACTGCTCTTTAATAGAGTGGTAGTAAACCTTCATATAAATATGAGGAAAATGATTAGTGCAAGAATTAGACGAAATAGAAGAGAAAGAGGAAATTAAATTGATAATATAGAAATCGGATTACCTCTCATCTCGTTGATAGAGTGCATGTGAATAACTCTAAGAATCTGGGAATAATTGATTAAGTATTCTTGTAAAATTTAGGAGTTTATTAATTTGAGGAAATTAATAGAATTCTAAAATAAATTCATATTATTCTCAATCTCACATATAAGTGTAAGATGAGAAATTCATAAAGAAAATAAATCTATAACACACTAGCGTTAAATTCTATATAAAATACATCAACAGAAAGGATAACTTCATGAACAAGAGCATGTTATGAAAATTATTAAAAATAGACTAAAAATAAAAAAATTTCATGAGGAAAGGATGGTTCAGAATTAAATTGAAAATCAACTTTACTTCAAATAAATTACATATTTCATGTATATAAAAGAATTCTTAAGTTCCATTACTCACAATGGAATATATGAATTCACAGAATTATTCACTAGAAAGAGAAGTTTTCATCGATTCGAAAACCAATTATTTAAGAAGAAAATCGATAAAATAGTAAATAGAGATTTACTTGAAAATTGAAGAAAACATGTATACATTGGTATATTAAAACAACCAAGCTCAAAGCTGGTTCTTCGAAATAAATTTGGAGAAAAATTGAAGTTGAATAAGTACAATTCTCGTTCAACGAAAAACCCAGAAAATTATTCAAACAAAATGTGTAAAACTATCGATTTTAGAAGCTCATATATCTTTACAACTACACTAAAAAAAAAAATACCAGATAACTCGTACTCTTGGGAGGCATTTTTATACACAAAGAATAATGATAAATGGGAAATAAAATGTAGAAAATTTTACTCTAGAAGAATATCTCAATAATGTAATTATAACTGAAAATGAAATGCTAGAAAAACTACCACAATATTATCAGATAAAAATGAGTTTAATTTTCCAGCATAGGCTCTAAAAATATTGGGACAAAAATGAAGTATATGCCAGAATAAACCCTCATCTATGTTAATACAACCCTAAAGAAATCTTATGGTGGTAAAGATTTAAATCAAAGACTCAGAAAGAAATGATAGATTACATACAAAATATGATTTCCTACTAAGTATGCAAGAAAATGAGAGGCAATAGATAAATATGAATAAAGTTGTTCAGTGGTTCCCATTATATAACTTTGACAGCAGTATCCCAATGAGGAATGCGTTAAAGAATTTCAATTCTTACATATTCCTAGAAACAGAGGAGATTACCTCATAACCTTAGGATTTGTGGAAGGAATACAAGTTAAATCCTCGAATGGAAGAAAAATTTGCAAAATAAAAACAGAAGATTAATTATAAAACAAATTGTAATATAATAAAAGAAATGTTATAGATGCATAGCTCTCATATGTTACAGATGCATATTACTTGAATGGCAGTGGGCATCTTGAAGTCACGCGGAGTTTTCAAAGAAAGAGGTCGACTGCGTATTCAAATCCAAACCCAACATTTATTAAGAGGAAATGTTACCAAATTCATGAATTGCCTAATAAATCGAACAAGGGTTTGTGAACCAGAGCAGAAGAGTCAAAAGGGCCAAATGAAAAATGAACATGCAGGATAAGGTTAGCTCTTCGTAAAATTTCACAGCAGAGATATGAAATAATCAGTACCATCTAGATGGCTCTGATCTAAGCCAATAGTTGATATAAAAATCTACAAGGCCATGTGATTTAATTTAATCACCGGAGTACAATCATAAGCATTAAAATATCGAAACTTAAACTACGTTAAAATCTCTGACCTATAAAAGCTATGGATATTAAATCCAAATCACCAAATCGATTAATACCTATATTCACATTAAATAAGGATGGGTGTATTAATATATTGTATGGTTAATGTAATACGCATATTTCTTCATAAGTCAAAAATGATGGAGTAATACATTATTAGATGTTAATAATGTATACCTTTAAATCATATCAATTAATTACCAAATGATTGATATAACGTAAAAATATTCGAATGATCAATTCGTACTAATGGTGGAATGGTGAAGTTTCTAAAAATTATATATTATGATTTCCTTCCAATGTCGTAGTTATTAAAAATTGAATAGTATGACAAATATTCCAATAATACAATGATTAATGGATATAAAGTGACTTTACCTAATAGTTATATGGTACATTTTATAACTTATTCAATCCTTTGGAATGGATTCTATATACCCTTTGACTTTAAAAAAGGAAGATATATGTATCAAATGAGGAATTATGATAATATATTAATATTAATTCTTGTTAATATTAAAATTGACATAGGGTACCATACCATATGTATGTTTAGAAATTAATGAAATTAGGTCTAGAAGACCATAAGAAGGTTAAGGTAGAATGTAAAGTGTAACTTTACTATATTATACTAGATTCAATATAAACATTATAACGACATTTATAGTAGAACAAGGTGATGACGAACTATCATCAAGTATAATAAAAAATGAAAATTAATTATGAATTTGATAGGAAGGACAAGGATAGTAAATATCAGAAAAATGTTATACATGAATTCATAAGTTATGAAGGAAAGAATAACAACAAAAAATATAATGAAATATTTTTGTCGAATAGTGATGAACTAATTAGATGTCATTGATGACAAATTTAATAACTATGTTATAATTACAAAAGAAAAAATTGGGGATAGGTGAAGTTGTTACAAATGGTATCAAAGCCCATGTTGTAAAATTGGGAATATATGTGTCCTCACACAGGAAATTAAAAATAAAAAGAAAAGAGAAAAAAATTGCTGCTATAAACTAATTTAAATTTAAAAATTTTTGCACTAATTTAAATTTTGTGTATAGTGATTTAGTGCATAAAATTATAATTTTCATCATGAGCGATGGAAAAGGTATATACGTAGATTTGGGTGGTGAGGGAAATCCACCAAATCAAAATTCTCAGTTGCAGGATATGTTAAGGGAGATGCAACAAGAATTGGCTCATCTGAGAACCAAAAATGAATGATTGTTGCAAGCCAACAAAGAGAAAAAGTGGTTGATTAAGGAATTAAACTCAAAGTCTAGTCATGAAAGTGAAGACCTCGGAAGAAAGAGAAAAAAAGTTGAAACCAACTCAGAAGGATCTGAGGATGGTGAAGTAGCGGGACAATAGTCTAGAAAGAAAAAGGAACTACAGGGAGAATTCCAAAAAATTAAACCCCCCACTTATGACGGTGAGAAGGAGGAAGATGCAGAAGTTTGGCATCTAAATATGGTGAAATAATTTCAATTATATGAATATGGAAGTAGCTTGAAAGCCAGATTGGCTATTTACCAACTACATGGTAACACTACCTTGTTGTGGGAAGAAACCAAAATGGTACATGTACTAGATGAGAAAAGAGTTACTTGGAAAGAATTTAAAATTAAATTCAAATCAAGATATATGAATGAGAGATATTATGATGACAAAGAAAAACATTTTCATGAGCTAAGATTGGGACAACTCACTATAGATGAGTTTGTTACTAAATTCAAAAGCCTACTTCACTATGTGCCTTATATTAGAGAAGAAAAGGCCAAAGTAAATCGATTTTTAAACTGCCTACCTACTATCTACAAGCAGAGAATAGAATTTGATAATCCTAAGACAATGGATGAAGCGGTGCATAAAGAAAGACTATGTTATCAGCAGTTCAAAGGTAAAAACGATCAGCTGAAAAATTGGGAAAACAAAGAAAAAGGGAAAGGTGACTCTAGTGGAAACAGAGTAAAACCAACATACTTGAAAAAAATTGGGAAAAATCATCAAAAGAAGAAGTTTAAACAAACTGGAGAAAATAAAGCAGCCCAATCACAAATTGGCTCTAAATATATGGATGTAAACATCAAGAAATAAGGAACTGTAAAAATGAAGGAACCATTAAACTAATGGGCAGTGTGGAGAACCTCATCTGTTACGTGATTATCCTAATCAAACAATTCAAAATATTCAAGTGTTGAGAGAGGCAACTACTGTAAATGACGTTTCTAGAAACATTCCAAGAATCACTACTGCACTAGAGGATCGCCAAGTTAAACACCAATAAACCATGATCGAAATTGAAGGTATGATTGTTGAACAATCTGATTCTGTTTTGATAGAGCCAAGATTAAATTTAAGTTATATAACTCCTCAAATGGTGGAAAAGTGTAACTTAAAATCAGAAATTTTTTAGCTAGCATGATTAGTTTACTTAGCTACTGGAACAAAGAGAAAAGTGACCCTAAATTACCAAAGATCGCTGTAAATTTAAATAGGCATGAAACTGAGCTGAATTTAAATATTTTTCCGAGTCTAGGCTATTATGATGTGTTAGTGGGAATGTAGTAGTTAGAAAAATGGAAAGCAGTAGTTAATTTCTTAGATAAAAAAATTCACTATGTAGATGGTGAGGGAAAACAAGTGATAGTAAAAGGAAAACCCATACCAATATCAATAAGACAGATTTTAGCATTGCAGTTAAAAATGACAGTAAGGAAAGGTTGTCAAGTGTATGTTGTGCAAGGGGAGGAATTATGACATCAAATTGAAGAAGAAGCTGTAGAAAATTTCTCTAGTAATTAGAGAATTCAAAGATATATTTCCAAATGAAATTCCCCATTTAACCCCTAAAAGAGAAATTGATTTTTCAATTGAATTGGTACCCGGAGCCACACCTGTCTCTAGAGCACCGTACCGAATGAGTACTCCTGAGTTGTTAGAATTAAAACTGCAAATACAAGAGTTGTTGGACAGAGGTTATATCAGGCCAAGTGTGTCTCCATGAGGAGCACCTGTACTATTTGTTATAAAGAAAGATGGCAGATGCAGGATGTGTATAGACTACAGACAATTGAATAAATTGAGTATAAAGAACAAATATCCTCTACCCAAAATAAATGACTTCTTTGATCAAGTGAGAGGAGCTACTATCTTTTCAAATATTGATTTAAGAATAGACTATCACCAACTAAGAATTAAAGATGAATACATCAGCAAGACTAAATCAAAATTAGATCCAGGCACTATGAATTTGTAGCTCTTCCTTTTGGGTGACTAATGCACCTGCTACATTCATGTGTCTAATGAACAGTGTGTTACATAATTATCCAGACAAATTTGTTTTGGTGTTTATTGATGGCATTCTGGTATATTCTAAGAATGAAACAAAATGTAAAGAACATCCCATAATTGGCTTACAAACACTTAGAGAACATATGTTATAAGCCAAACTTAGCAAATGTGTGTTTTACAAAGATAAAAACTAGTATTCGGGTCATGTAATTTCAGAGGAAGGATTGGCAGTAGACCCAAAGAAGATAGAAGCTATCATGGAGTGGCACGTACCCACTGATGGTCCAACCATAATATCATTCATGGCTATCACTAGATACTACAGGATATTTGTAGAGGGATATTCAGATTTAGTATATCCTATTACATCTCTATAGAAAAAGGGAGTGAAGTTTGAGTGGACAGCAAAATGTCAACATAGTTTTGAACAACTAAAACTTAAACTAGCAACTACTCATATTTTGAAGATTGATTATCTAAACAAAGAATTTGTAGTATGTACAAATGCTTGTGCATAAGGATTAGGAGGGGTATTATTACAAGAAAACTCAGTCATATTCTATGAATCACGAAAATTAAGAAACATGAACAGAACTACACTGTTAATGACTTAGAATTAGTTGTTTTAATACATGCTTTGAAGATGTCGAGACATTGTCTATTAGGAAAGAAGTTTGTACTGATGACACATCACATAAGCTTGAAATACTTTTTCACACAACCCGATTTAAATTCTATACAAGCTAGATGGTTTTATTTCCTAAGTGAGTTTGACATGGAAATCAAACATATTAAAGCGAAGGAAAATAATATTGAAGATGCTTTGAGTAGGAATGCTCATCAAATTTTGTGTAGTGCTAGAAGTAGTGTGAAATTTGAAATAGAAGGATTGATACAAGAAGTGGTGTATCAAGATTGAAACTATGAAAAACTCCAAGAAAAATTGCAGAACTCTGAAATATTGGGATATACTCAAAATTAGAAAGGGATGATTTATTATAGAAATATATTGTACATTCCAAATTTGAGCTCATTAAAACATGAAATTTTAGATGGGTATCATAAATGACCCTATGCAGGGCACCCTAGTTATCAAAATTTTATTTCAGCATTGAGAAAGAATATGTTTTGGCCTAGTATGAAGAAATATGTGGCTAAATATTTAGCTAGATGTTTAGAATGTCAACAGGTAAAATTAGAGCATCAACATCCAACAAGATTTTTGAATCCTTTACCTATTCCAAAATGGAAGTGGGAAATAGTTTCCATAGGTTTCATTACTGGCTTTCCTAGAACTAAATATCAACATGATTCTATAATGGTGGTTGTAGACACATTGACTAAATCTGCACACTTTTTACCAGTACAATCTACTTTTCATACAGCTCAAGTAGCTAATCTATTTATGAAAGAGATTTTAAAGTTACATGGTATTCCTACAATGATTATATCAGACAGAGATGCAAAGTTTACTTTAGCTTTTTGGAAGACTCCGTTTGGAGGAATGGGTACCAAATTGAACTTTAGTACCGCCTACCATCCCCAAACAGATGGAAAATTTGAAAGAACAAACTAGATTCTAGAACACATGTTACACATGTATGTTATGGACATGCCTACAAGATGAGAAGATTTCTACATTTGGCAGAATTTCCATATAATAATAGTTATGAATCTTCAATAAAGATGAGTCATTTTGAAGCATTGTACGACAGAAAGTTCCACACACCGCTTAGTTGGAGTGAACCAGAGGATAAGTTAATTCTTAGACCAGATGCATTGCAATATATGGAAAGAACTATGAAGAGAATTCATCAAAACATTAAGACAACTGAAGAAATACAAAAGAGCTATGCGGATAAAAAGAGAATTCATAGAGAATTCAAAGTGGGAGACCATGTTTACTTGAGGATTAAGGCTAAAAAGAGTACCTTATATACTGGTAGTTGTGCTAAATTAGCACCACGCTACTATGGACCATTTGAAGTTCTAGAAAGAGCGGGGCTAGTAGCTTATAAGTTGGCTCTATTTAGTCACATTAAGGTTCACAATGTTTTTCATATTTCTTTATTGAAAAAGTATGTACATGATCCTACTCATGTAATTGATTGGAATGTGATACAGGTGGAACCCGAAGCAGAATTTCTTCTAGAGCCCCTTCATATACTAGCACGGGAAGAAATCAAGCTCAAAAATAGAATGGTAGTTAGGGTGAAAGTGCAATTGAGGCACCTTTCACCTGAAGAAGCTACTTGGGAGAGAGAATAAGAAATGAAGGAAAAATATCCATCACTGGTTGAAAAGTGAATTAATATTTTACAACACCGAGGATGGTGTTTAGTTTTAGAGGCAGAATATGTAATATCCCTATTTTTACTTCTTTTATTAGATAGTTGAACAATCCTAAAGGTTGAGTGGAGCTAAAGGAAAACAATTATTGTGGACATATTTTATTTTTTTAAATTTAATAAATGTGGAATTTGAATTATTGTGCAAAAACTAGAGTATAAATAGAGACCGGGACTTGAAATCCATGAGGATGGATAAGATTTCAAAGGTTTTCCCAAATTCTCCAAAAATACTTGGAGAAAATAAATTAAATTTAAAATATTAGATTGGAGATAAAAATCTAAAAAGATACCTTAGTAAAGTGGAAAGTTGCTGGGAAGAGGTGAAAGAAAACTAGAAAGAGTAAAAAGCTAGTTTTAAAGTACTTTTGTGGAAAGAACAAAAGAAAAGCCTAGAAAAAAAGGAAAAAATCATCTTGATTAACTAGACGTAGTTATTTAAACATGCTGAAGGGAAAGAGATCTTAAATAATCCATTCCTAGGTAGACAAGAAGTTGTCTACACCTTGGAGGAATTGGTCTCTACTCGGGGGAAGCTGTGGAGAGAAAGCTCAAGGTTGGGTGGCAAATAGTCTTACAACTAATTCAATTCTGTATTATGAATTTTAGTATTGCAGAACGTTTCAAATAATATATTGGTATGGAATTATGATTCAATTATAGCAGATGGAAGTGTGTAAGAGAGTTAATTTAATGCATGATTATTTTCTAAATAAAAATTATTTAGACAGTCTAATGTATTTAAGAGACAACAACCATAGAAATTATAGTTGATCTGTATGGTTACATAGACAATTAGAAACCTATAAACTAACTCTCAGAATTTATAAACCGAGTAACAGGTTTAAATATGAGGTTATGTTGTAAACCTTATTACTGTATATATAGAAAACATATATAAATACGTGAGAAAGAAGTCAAACTTAGTGTATTTATTAGTGGTGCAATAATAAAATTAAATATGAAATTTATACATAAAAGGAAAATTCCTTTCTCTTTATAAACATGAATATGTGAATTCCAAGTAATATCTACTACTGTAACATAACTAGAAGATTTTCAATATACATATAAATCATGGCATTAGCTTAGAAATATCACAAGGTCAAAACATAATAAAGTACATGCAGGAAAGTAAACATAACTCAAATTTCTGAAAATAAGTATATTGTATTGTACTGCAATAAATTAAGTCATGATATTTTTCTATACATAAATTACAATTTAATTCTGTCATAAATTATAGACAGAGTCCATGGTCCAAACTAAACATTTACAATAGAATTATAAAGTTGAATATAGTTTAGAATTCAATAGGATTAACTCTTTAAAGTGATATGGACCAACCAGTATAGAAGAAACCATAATCTACTGTCAATGAATGGCATATTGAAGTGCCCAAAACCTACATAAGTATAAATTAAATTGTAAGAATGTGAATTCAATAAAATGAAGTACATTCGCATACAAATATACATATGAATTAATATTTTTACTATTGTCTTTAAATGTAACTAAAGAAATGAGTACATAAATAAAGGACAATAGAAATCGAATATGGACACATTAACTTACTGTTATTTAATAGACAATGGTAGTAAACCTGCATATAAATATGAGGAAAATGATTAGTGCATGAATTAGACGAAATAGAAGAGAAAGAGGAAATTAAATTGACGATATAGAAAGTAGATTGCCTCTCATCTGGTTGACGGAGTGCATGTGAAGAACTCTAAGAATCTGGGAATAATTGATTAATTGGTCCTGTACAATTTAGGATTTTATTAATTTTAGGAAATTAATAAAATTGTAAAATAAATTCATATTATTCTCAAACTCATATATAAGTGTAATATGAGAAATTCATACAGAAAATAAATCTATAACGCATTAGTGTTAAATTCTATATAAAATACATTAACAAAAAGGATAACTTCATGAAAAAGAGCATGTTATGAAGATTATTAAAAATAGACTGAAACTCAAAATTCCTCATGAGGAAAGGAGGGTTCTAACTTAAATTAAAAATAGAATTTACTTGAGATAAATCACATTTTTCATGTATATAAAAAATTCTTAATTTCAATTACTCACAACGGAACATATGAATTCACGAAATTATTCACTAAAGAAGCTTTCATTGATTCGAAAACCAATTCTTTAAGGAGAAAATTGATAAAATAGTAAACAAAGATTTGCTTGAAAATCAAAGAAAACATGTATACACTGGTATATTAAAACAACCATGTTCAATGTTGGTTCTTCGAATTCAATTTGGAGAAAAATTGAAGTTGAATAAATACTATTATCATTCAACGAAAACCCGAGAAAATTATTTAAAAAAAATGTTTAAACCTATCGAGTTTAGAAGCTCATATATCTTTACAACTACACAAAAAAAAATACCAAAGAACTTGTACTCATTAGAGGTGTTTTTATACACAGAGAATAATGATAAATGGGAAATAAAACATAGAAAGGTTTACTCCAGAATACCATCTCAATAATGTAATTATAACTGCAAACCAAATGTTGGAGAAACTACCACAATATTATCAGAGAAAAATGGATTTAATTTTCCATCATAAGCTCTCAAAATATTGGGAAAAAAATGAAGTATATGCTATAATAAACCCTCGGCTATGTTATTACAACCTGAATAAATATTATGGTGGTAACAATTTAAATCAAAGATTCAGAAGGAAATAATAGATTACATACAAAATCTGATTTCCTACTAATTCTGCAAGAAAACGAGATGAAATAGATAAATATGAACTTGTTCAGTGGTTTCCATAAAAATAACTTTAACAGTAGTATCCCAACGAGAACTGCATTAAAGAATTCTAATTCTTCCCTATTCCTGGCAACGAAGGAGATTACCTCATAACCTTAGGATTCATGGAAGGAATACAAGTTAAATCCTTGAATGGAACAAAAATATGCAAAACAAAAAGGGAAGATTAATTATACAACAAATTATAATATAATAAGAGAAATGTTACAAATCAATAGCTCCCATAGGATGGAAAATTGTTAAAAACCCTTCTGCGTATTACCTCCATGGAAGTGGGCCTCTAGAAGTCACATGGAGTTGTTAAAGTAGGAGGTCGAATGCGTTATCAAATACAAACCCAACTTCGACTTAGAGGAAATGTTACCAAATTCATGGACTGCGTGGTAAACCGAACTAGGGTTTGAGAACCAAAGCAGAAGAGCCGAAAGGGCCAAATGAAAAATGACGATGCAGGATAGGGTTAGGTCTTCGTAAAATTTCATAGTAGAGATAAGAAATAATCCGGACCATCCACGTGGTTATGATTTAAGCAAACAATTGATAGAAAAATCTACGAGGCCATGTGATTTGATTTAATCACCAGAGTACAATCATAAGTGTTAAAATCTCGAAACATCAACCACATTAAGAACTCTTTCCTTTAAAAGCTACGGATATTAAATCTGAATCACCAAATAGATTAATGCATATCTTCACATTAAATAAGGATGGGTGTATTAATATATTGTATGGTTAATATAATACACATATTCTGTCATAAGTCAAAACTGGTGGAGTAATACATTATGAGATGTTAATAATGTATACATTTAAATCATATCAATTAATTTCCAAACGATTGATATAATGTAACAATATTCGAACTATAAATTCGTATTAATGGTGAAATGGTAAAGTTTATAAAAATTATATATTATGATTTGCTTCCAATGTCGTAGTTATTAAGAATTGAATAATATGGTAGATATTCCAATAATACGATGAGTAAAGGATAGAAAGGAACTTTACATAATTGTTATATGGTGCATTATATAACTTATTCAATCCTTTGGAATGGATTTTATATAACCTTTGACTTTAACAAAGGAAGATATATGTATCAAATTAGGAATTATGGTAGTATATTAATATTAACTCTTATGAATATTAAAATTGACATAGGGTACCATACCATATGTATGTTTAGAAATTAGTGAAATTAGTTCTAGAAGACCATAAGAAGGTTAAGGTAGAATTTAAAGTGTAACTTTACTACATTAGAGTAGATTCAATATAAACAATATAACAATAATTATATTAGAACAAGGTGATGACTAACTATCATCAAGTATAATCACAAATGAGAATGAATTATGAATTCGATAGGAAAGACAAAGATAGTAAATATAAAAAAAATGCTATACCTGAATTCATAAGTTATGAAGGAAATAATAACAACATAAAATATAATGAAATACTTTCATCGAATAGTGACGACCTAATTAAACGTCATTGATGACAAATTTAGTAACTATGTTATAATTAGAAAAATAATTTTGGGGTAAGTGGAGTTGTTACACAAAGAGAATCATTCAGATAGGGAGGTGATATTTCTTAGCACATTTTTTTTCTATGTTATGGGAGAAGGTACAGATGAAGTTGAAGAGGTTTACAACATTCCATCCATAGATAAATAGGAAATCATCAGTAGTCAATATGATTTTGCTACAACTTTTGACGGGATAAATCATAATAATTTGGGGACTTGGGATGAAAATATGGGATATAAAAAACACTATTATAATAAATAAGTCCAAACTTCTACTAGTATGTCCCATTTGAATTTTTTTTTTGATATTTTCCACCTTCACCCATAGATATTTCATATCAGCCATATGGAGAAGTGTAGGAGAATATTATAGGGGATTCCTTAAGATAAAAAAATTATGTTGAGAATATTTGGAAAATCCATATATAGGTATAGGATTCAATACAAAATTCACTGGAAAAATAAAAGGCCAAGCATGATAAGCACAAAATCAAGAATTCATTTAAGGAAGAGATCGGTTATGATTACAGTTGAATAATGAGAGGCTGCAAGGTCCCGGTAAGAAAATTAGGGCTCTATGATATGATGTATTTGAGATAATGGTAAATGTGGGAGATAACACATATGGACTCAATCTACACCTATACATACACATTTAATTAGTGGCGAATGTAGAGAATTTGAAACTCTACAAGCCTTTCTTCCTAAACGAGGAAGATAAACATGTCTTATGATAAGAAGAGGATTTGCAACCATATGTTTAGGTAGTGTTGAAAGAAGATATGATTTTTTAGAATAGGTTTATAAATAAAGAAAAGGAGAAAAACAACCTTTGACATATTATGTTGAAAGGATAGCTTCTAAGAAAGGCTAAATGGTATGTGAGCGAGAAATTAGAGAAAAAAATTTCCCACATCAATTAGTAGAATTTTAGGGAGAAAAATCCTTCAAACATATGGAGGTATGATCTATATTGGGTCAATATATCAGTTGTCATCCATATCAATGTTTTATAGTGGAAAATTTGGAGGAATGAACTTGCAAGGTAATTGTATCTAGAGGTGACAATTTAGAACATTTAAATTTAAACAAATCAAGGGCCATTAAATGAGAATTTTTTATGGCCCTCACCTTACTATGGACTTAGATTCCATAATATACACTCCTATACCTTCTGATAGCCCAATAATGTCCACAATTGGATGTCATACGAGAAATTTATTCCTCCTATAAGTTGACATATCAAAATTGACCACCATCGTTTGACAGAATGGCACATCAACCCCCATTATTCATTGAAAAGGAGCTACACATATGATCATGATGATGAATAATATAGAATATTCAATATTGTAACTCTAGTTAAGACCTGAACGAGTCTAAATTAACCTTTTATAGGCTATTATGTTCTTTTATAACTTGCCTATTAATAATAAATGGCGTTCCACTTTGTTTGAGTGCATTTTTTTCCATAGTTGAGAAAAGTAGTAGACAGTGGAGAGAGAGAGAGAGTAATATCACATATTTTTACGTGCATCCATTTCCATTTACAAAAGAGAGAGAATAGAAACCTCACATTTTAGCTAGGTTTTTTCCTGTAAGGGTTTCCCAAGTCATATCTTCCACTATTATTGTTGTGAGTGAATGTGTTTGTGTTTTTTCTATATTATATGTATTTCATATATTTCATGCATAAGCATAAGATAGTAATACATGGAATTATAAATTATAACTGTAAGGATAAATGAACCCTCATAGTATAGATTTCATATTTATGTATAGTATTATCAAATCTGTTGTGACAAAATATCTAGTGGAATATTCATGACAATTTGTGAATAGTTGTTGAGATATAGTTGGATGAGATAATCCGTCAAACTAGTTAGATTCATATATTTATGTGTGGTTGACATATTCACTCAACTAATAATTTGTATATCCAACATAGTTTTCCTATACTAATACACTGTTTCTTGTATTTATATTTATACCACTACAATGTTTAATACATAGTATTCTTAAGCACAATTTTGTGTGTATAATTAGATGTACTCTCCAGTTTAATATCTATCATATTTCTCAAACCTATGAATCAAATTAGGGATGCTTCATTCCAATTTGCAAGCTCCCAATTCTTAAGATCCTACCATTCTTAAAATTGTAATGAGTAAATGTTTTTAGCATAGTTAATCACTCTAGAAATATTTAACTTATATAACTAATCTTGTTTCCTTTTATTTTTCACATCACTTATATTATTATATCAATTATTTAATTTGTCCATGATGTCATTTTTCATATATATATATATATATATATATATATATATATATATATATATGTGGCTTATTTTACATTCTCGCCAGCATTATCCCCACTGTCATATAATATCCCAAAGAACTTCATAGTTTGTATATTAAAACTCAAAATTTTATATTAAACTCTTAAAAATATTATAATAAAAGTAGTTTTACAATTTAATATAAATGAGATTTTTCCATTTGGGTAGATAACATTTTCTCAACAAAATGATGAATTAAAATGATCAACTTAACGGGAATATCAAAAAATATATTTCTTATTAGTCCCTATCGCCACAGCATGGGACTATAGTAATTGATTTCTGTAGCTTAGCATTACTTGTATTGTTGTTTTTAGTTGTTTTCAGTCATATGAGTTGGCCTGCTTTGCATCTATATTCATATAAGCATAATCAAAATTATTTTTGTGGTCTTGGCCTCTTCCCGAGGCGGAGAAGGCTAGAGTATAGTTTATATTTATTTTTAGCATTCATATTTTTCACGCTATGGACTAATGATGACTAATGCTAACATTAGTTTTGAAGCATTAAAAGTTGTGAGAGCTATATAGCACTATTTGAGAGGCACTTAAAGCACTTACACTAAATTTCTAGCTTCATATTGACCACAACTACCTTTTCCGCATGTTATTCACCTATTACCACCGGTCACGAACCTCAAAGATTACTAGAACCTGTCACCGCTAGTGGAACCTGTCACCACCAGTCACTGCGAAAGCCACGAACGTTATTGGAACATCAAAGCTTACTGGAACTAGAACCTCTGTTACCTGAGTAGCCGATGATAGTGAAAGGCAGGGTTAATGATAGGGAAAGGCTAATGCAACAAACGAAAGAAGCAAGGCCGGACTCACCTACTTCGACTTCACTAGTTGCACAAACAGAGAAATCCGGGAGTAGTGTACTGCTCTAGTATTGTTGGAGTGATGCACCTATTACTATTATAAAGAGGAAACACGTTACCAAGGAAATCATGGTTGATCTCCATTTAGGCTATGTAATTACCAGTATCATTATAGGCATGATTATTAGCGTGTCAATGGATGAAATTATTCCTCACATCGACTTCAACTTTGTGATTAGCTGCAAGAAAAAATTATAATCTCTGCAAGCTAAGATAAAAGGCCTCGAGACTCTCAACATGATCTAAGATTCAACTCTATTCCTTTCCGTAAATGCCATCACCTTAAGCTCATGTTTTTTTTGATGATCCTAGATTCAGCTATGTTCCTTTCCCTAAAGTGCATCACCTCAAGATCATGGTTTGTTTGATGGAATGCCCAAAGATTCCCCAAACCAATCTAGGGTGTGTTGGCTTATATACACCTAGCATATTTTCCTGCAGAGGAAACCACAACATGGACTACGAATTGGCTACCTTCATATTTAATAAGGAGTTCCTCTGCTTTGTGTTGTCCACCGTGATGGTTTGTGTTTTCAAGATAAAAAAGTGGTAACATAGTTGGACCAGAGGATCAAACAACCGTGCATGTGACATCCGTGAATGTATTATGCTTGAATTTTGTATATTGTGGCATATTTGAATGTATTATGCAAGTTCGAGCCTCCACAGAGTTCAACGGTGCTGCAAAACTTGTTGTGACTTTCTGTTCATATTTGTTTACATTCTCGCTTGATTTGTTCAGTTGTTCAATGAAACATAATGTAAATGGATTAGATCTAGCTCCGTGTATTCTTGTAACCAATTTCAAAAATTTTAGGGCATTCATGATCATGGTATTTGATCTTCCGATGTCGGTGTGTGGCTAAGATAGTGGGGATATCCATTTATTTGTCTTCCTGACCCTTTTCCTCGTTTTCAAACAATAAGAATTGATTCCATCTACCATTTTCACCACCAATTTAACAGAATTTTATCATCTATCCTTCTTAGTATTCCATGGAAGTATTGTGTAAGCCTATAGCATCCTTAAACCATGGGAGCACTTGTCTTCAGTCTGAAAATTTGTGCTTAGGTGGCACTCACACTCAAAATAATAGTTCGATGCAAGGGCAAAGAGAATGGCGATGTAATAGACTTAGCAAGAGAAGCAGAGGACGAGGTGTTTTGGTGGTGGCGAAAGAAGCAACCATACCTCCATCCCCATCAAAGGAAAGAAATTCAGTCACTGCTCAAGCCTTGGTCAGCAAGGACGCTTCTATTCTCAACAAGTTTTTGTTGTCAGAGGCCAATGAACGCATTGGGGGCAGTAATAATATTTCATTGGAGAAGGATGGGTACATGTGGGTGGAAGGCCCCAACAGCTTCGAACCCACAACTTCGACGCTTACTTTGGTGGTACGTTTGTGCGATCACATTTCTCCATATCTTTATTTATTTAAGATTTTGAAATGGTAATTCGTACTAGAAATAGCTATATTGGAAAAACTTAAATTGATCCTAATCCCATTTGTGTATTCTCCTGTGTGACTTTTCATACACGTTCACTATGTTATCCACATTGTTACATTCATCCATTATAATATGCTTTGAAATTTTTGTCCTACGCCTAGTACTACTCAGTGCTGCTGGTGCCATTCTTAAATTTGTTACTCATTTTATTTTAATCAAAATTGTCGTCTATAATGGTTCAATTTCTACTATTGTCTGTGAGAATTTGGTAATTAATACTAAATCGCATTCACATTATTCTCCATTATTCATAACAATATGTTTATCTGCAAATTACACTTCCCCTCACATTAATTTTTATAAGTGTTGTGGTTTTTTAAACCCCTTTATGAGATTTTTTTTTTCTTCCATTTGCATTATGACATCTCTATATTGCTATCTTCTATACCAGTGCAAATGCTTCCAGATTTTCATTCTAGATGTTTATTGGGTTGTTAACTTTTAGTTTGCCAGTATTTTTTTCTTTGACATTGTTTTGGCTTATAATTCTGTGCATCTCTGCACATGTTTACACTGTTCAGTCTCAATAAACCCAGAATTAGTTTTTATTCTTTTCAGGTGGAGGAACAGAATGTTGGTGTAACTAATGCTACACTTTCTAATATTGTAATCTTACTTACTGGACATTGTGTGTTTTTCTGAATGTGGAATAGTTGGAGATCTATTTTGAATTTTGTTCTTTAATTATTAAATCACTGCAAGAAATTATATGTATGCTAAATTCATATAGGGGACAATAATTGTGTCGACCATTTAGTGGTTTGAACATGTGAGTGCAAACATATCATAGTTTTTGTTATTTAATGCAAGAGGTAATTTTACATCGTATGATTTGGGCTTCTTACTTGTTTGATTAGGGACATACCTTATTGTAGAAGTGATTGAACTCTTGAGATCTATCTCCTTTCTCCTCACACATGTAACCTGCAAATAGACAACCATAAAGCACCAAATCACAAATCACAATTTGAATATTCTGAGATGCCTTGTACAGTGATATTTATTGAATCCCTGATTTTAAATTTAGAATAGTTTTAATAAACCCTTAATGTAGAAGGAAGTGATGAGTGTACATTGAACAACAACTGCACTATGAGTCTACATTGATCAGCAGCTCCCGCTCAAGGCAGGGACTAGCTACCATGCAACCAATCTTATTGTAAATATCAAACAACATTAAGGAAGTTTGAAAGGTAAAATAAGTGGAAATGAAATTTAATCGGGTAATAATTAAGAATCATAGAGTTATTATTATTATTACAGAAATAGATCAAAGAGATAATAATAAATGGGAATTCACTAAATTTGGGATTCATGCATGAAACTATTATGGTTTTCCAAGGAGGAAGGGGCCTATATTCAATGGGATCCTAATTTAAATTGATATTATATATTTGGTTGGAATGTGGGAGGGTGGAGAATATAATATCCCTAACTTTTAGTGATTTGTAGTATTCTCGGCATCAAGGAAGAAATCCTCCCGTACGATACTAAAAGCATATCTTCTTTCATAAATATAGGAATTTATTGTCACATTTGGATTTCTTAGAAATAACATCGCAATTAATAAATATGGATGTGTATTTCAGATATTAATTCTAAGAATATGTATTTAGTAGTCGGTTACTTCACACCTATCAATCATATCATTTATAATGAAAATACTATGAATAAATATTATACCTACAAAAATTATTAGAACAAGATACTTACACCCTAAAACTTTTTTGTTCTATAAGGATGGTTCAGGTAAATAAATCATCTTTATGGGATGTAAATATCGCCTACATTTTTATATATGCGTTTCTCCTCATTCCTCACTTAGATGATAAAATTACATTTAGTTAAATAAGGTTTATCTATTCAAAACATCATGACTTGTAAGTGGATTAGGTTGTAAAACCCAAACCACAAATAAAATGTTTCAATACTAAAAAAAATAGTATTTCATCGATTTAGTATTTCATTCATTCCGTATGACCATTTATTAAGATAAATGAAATAAATAACTGAATCAAGATAGTAGTCTACAAAGTGAGATGATTGTATTTCTGGAAACAACATTAAATAGTTTTGATGCAATAAATCTCATTAAATGGTTTTGATGCAATAGCTTTCATAGGGATGTCAATGCAAAAGATACTCAAGATTTCATACTTTAATAAAAAATAGAAATAAAGGATAGCTCTTTTTAATTCCCTTTAAAAAAAAATATAACAAATTAATATTTAAATATAAAATAAAATATTTTAAAGTCAATAATATATAATATTTAAATATAAAATAAAATATTTTAAAATCAACCATATATAATATCTATGATAACTAAATGATGAAATAAGAAATGTGTTAATCCTATTGTAGTATCATAGCTCTCTCATGGCCCATAAATATGAACAAATGATACTCGGTGACAAAAATGAAAAAATGATATTTGGTGACAAAAATAAACAAATATGCATCAACCTTATAGAAAAATATTTCAAACAATATATCTGGTTGAACATAGAATAAGAAGTAAAAAGGAAAATGCTTCGAGATAAAAGTAATCCCAAAATTTTGAATTGGAGAGTGATCAATGGACACCTCCCTAAACCCCCATTTTTTCTTCCTCTTATAATTATTAAAATATGTGGTTTAAACCTAGCCCTAACTAATGTAATTTCTTCTTGGAAGTTATAGAGAATTAGATAATGCATTTAGCACATTTTAAGCCATTTTTAATATAATATTTTAACGGTGGAAGCTTTATATCATTTTAATCCATATCCAAAATAATGTGTTATATATGGCGTTACAATTGGCATGTAACTCTTTTATAGAATCTATTTAATTGTCTTATGTAAGCCACCATAAAAAAAAAAAAAACTCTCGTAAAATAGGGTTGTTAAATAATTAAATACTATGAATTCTTATATTGATATTACATAAGAAATATTCTTTTAGTTCTTAATTATAAGAATATTGAAAGAATTATTTCTTAAATTATTTTATTTAGAAGAATTTATATTTTTTTATAGAAATAAATTATATTTTCAGGTTGGTATCTTTTATGAGTATTAGAAATAATGAGTAATAGTTTTGTAAAAACTATGGATAAGTGATATTTTTCTCATAAGGAAAAAGATAATCTACTTTGAAAATAAAATCATGAGAGATTTATGGAGTGATTTTGTGATTTAGGAAAAATCGGATTTATGGGTGCTTTATGGAATTTTTTTAAGATTTAGAAAAGTTATTACATTGTTTTAATTCTATTTATTGTAAGCCTATGAAAAAAATAGAAAAAGGAATGAATGAATACATCAAGAAAGGAGCCAAGGAAGAGGAATACGAGATTCCAAGCATGCATCAAAACATAAGTAACTATGTTCTTTGAAAATTCTTTTGTTTTCATATGGGGCATGTTGATATAATAATTGAATTTATTTGCTATGAAAAATTCATCCATAAAGAATCAAGATTATTTCTTGAGAAAACCTCGGTATAGTTTTCTATATAGAGTAATAAGTGTTTTATTCATTCAATTATTAGAATATTTCATGTGTTGTGAATTCATAAAAGCTTTTCCTGGGTAAATAATTCTATGAATTGCATGAGTTATTGGAAAATAGGGTCCAAATAGGTATTTATGTCTCCCAAACCATAATAGATATGTAAAAAGTCAAGGTTTTTGTAAAAGACGCTATTATGACAAAAAAACTCTTTGATATTTTAAAAATTCGTTTCCCATGTCTCGAAAATCGTGTCGTAAATTGATGACAAAAGCAATGAATTATTTAATATTTAAATTTGGAAACATTAGCTCCAAAGATTCGTTTGAATATTGCAAACCCTAACACTTGTGTAAAAACTGAAAGAATTTATTTTTAATGAAACCGTTACCAACAAAAACACATTTTGGTTTTCCAAAAATCATTTTCATTTGTTTGGAAACCGTGTCCAAAGTTGATGACAAAAACACAAAATTATTTAATATTTAAATCTGGAAAAATGGGCTGCAAATATTCATTCAAATCTTCAAAATTGTGACACCTGTGAAAAAAATGAGAGAGGTTATTTTTAATAATACTCTTCCAAACAAAAACATCTTTTTTTTTTTTCTTTTCTTTTTTTTCTTTTTTTTTCTGTTTTTTCTGAAATTCATTTCCATATGCTCATAATACGCGTCCAAATTGGACGACTAAAAAAGAAAAAACAGAGTAAAACAGAGTGCTTCCATCTCATTTTTCAATGAGATAAGAAAAATTGTTTATGTACATATAGACATAATAATTATGTTGATGATTTTTGACAAGGAATTAATTTATACAATTACCAAGTATGTTCTCATGATTCATATGCATTAAGAGTTTTAAAGAGAAATATTGGACTCTTGAAGAGAGTACGTGATTAGGTGCACATGAATAATATCTACTATATTTGATATACTAGAAATTATTATGTGATTTTACATGCATGAGGAGATTTAGTCATGTAAAAAGATATAAATAACTTATGTGGGGGGTAGCTCACATAAAACATTTGCGTAAAAGGAAATTGGTTGTGTTATTTGAGAAGGATTTTCTATTCATGTTATTTCTTGAAGAAATATTACAAATCTCTCTGATGTGTGAAATGATAAGAAAATATTTTATATTTCATCCATAATAGCTAGTGAGTTAGCTATATTTTGGAAAAATAATAATTAGGGTGTTAAACTCATTGGAAAATATAATATTCTTAAATTAGCATGCAACTAATAGGAATATAAATTTTTGTTTTTAACATCAAGTAGATGAATAAATGGGTAAGGAGGCCCATACATATCTAAAACAAGAATAAAATCCCTTATGATATGAAAAGGGATCATAATAATAGCTCGATCTTACACCCTCATGTGTGAACAGGGGAAATTACATGTTGACAAGGTCAATTTTGACCAAGTCAACAACACTAGAATGTATGGTGGAGATCATCTATGGAGACAATGCACTGATAGTGAGAGGAAGATTCCTTGGTGGAGAAAACCCTAATGATTGGGACACAAGGTAAGAAGGTTCACACTTGTTTATAAGGAGGGCAAGACAACCATAGTGAGGCATGTTATTGATTATTGATTTTGGTCTGCATGACTATTGTGCATTTTTCATCTGTTTAGTTGAGATTGTTGTGCTTCTTAGCACAAGGTATTCCTATTTAGGAATTAAATCTCCTTTCTTGAGAGACCTCTTAGGGGAGATTTGCACTTCATTTATCTACATTCAGGCTTGAGGCCAAGCTCCTCCTTCAGCTACAACGCAATTTCTATTTAGAGTTGGGTTGTGTTGGAGGGTGTTGCATTGGAGGGTTGATAACACCACTTCTGGAGCTAGTTTTTCAAAGGAGGAAGCATTATTACCTTGGGAGATTAGTGAGGAATATTATGGAGCATATTTCACATCTTGGCACTTAGACAACATATTTTCCATCTCCTACATTGCAGTATCCATCTATGACTGCGTTATTTTAGTGAGCAATTGTAGTGAGGGGTTGCAATGTTTGATTGGAGGATGAGATCTTCAGTGTTAGGATCAGCCTTTCACTTCGAAGATCCATTGGAGGAGGTCTATTTTTCACATGTATCATCTTTAGCCATATCCATCCAGTTAGTGAGTTGCAGCTGCTATTCAGTCCTAGGATTTCATTCCGGCATTTTGCACTTTTTGCATATTTCAAGAAATCCTTTCTAGATTGTCCTAAAATTGTGTTTGGGGGTTTAGATTTTTACTCCTGACACTTCTTGAGCCACACATTTGCAAATATATCATATTGTACATTTCCAGTAGTAGTGCACCATCTAAGACTGCGATGTATTTGTTCTTGGGTATTCTTCTATGTAGCATCATTTCATTTTTATCATATGTATTCATGGGAGGCTTGTTTTCCTTGATTATCTGAGTTGTGCCTACTTCTATTGTATTTATTTTCTGTTGATTTACATAATAAAATGGCTCCATGGTTTTTATACATTTTAGTGTAACGTTATTCACTACTATTTCCAATTTTATGTTCATATATTGCTGCTTCCCCAATTGGGAATATTACAGTGGTATCCAAGCAAAATCTTGGCCTGGCCTGTGGATCTCAGCCATTATTCTATCAGGAGAACAAAAAGAAGAAGAGATGTACAGAAAAGAAAAAAAGGAGACTCCATTATTTGGAGGAAGGAAGGAAGAGAGACTGTCAAATCTTCTTTCTCAAACTATGCAAAGCATTAAGGGGGATCTCAAGAAGATGAGAAGGGAGATGTGTAGATAATCTCCAAGAGAGTTTTAATCTGAAGCAAACTCTATATTTTCACATGATGAGTGTGAGCATGCAGCCACACACTACGATTCATAGAGCATTCAAATGCCCAGATCTACTATGCTGGGGATGAAAGAAAAAGAAATGCCTAGGATGGAAAATTTTGGTGATTTTCTTCAAGAATATGAATCTCAAACTAAGAAGTTCAAAGATCATATCACCTTCCAAGAGTTTTGGAAGATCAAGGTGGATAGGAGCAAGCAGCATGACATGGGTATATTTTTTCTATCTAGTTTTGATGGTTCACCTAAATTTTTAGCTAGAGCTTGGGTGGAGGAGCTAGAAATCAATCTGCAGTAACACCAAGTTTCATAGAATGAAGCCGTCAAATTTGCAGCACTGCATTTTCAAGGTAAGGCCTATGCTTGGTGGATATTTGAGTCCTTTTTCATTAAAAAATTAAAATACTTCTTCTTATGAAAATTTCACTAGGAGATTAGTAGAAAGGTTTTATGGAAAACATTCTAAAACACCCTTGATGGAGCTAAATAAACCAAAACAAAACAAACTTTTGCATGGGTTGAAAGGACCTATAAACTCGAATCCATTTCAGAAAACTATTGGAGAGGCAAAATCTTTGTCTCATATTCTTGGACAAGAGGGCATGGAGATTCCTTTTTAAAAAGAGGATCCACTTATTGAAAAGTTTCCCATTCATATTAAAGAGGAAGAGAAGGTTGAGGGCAACAACGCTGTCATATCTAGAGCATATCTTGCACCTCATGCAGAGGTAGAGGGAGCACTTGCTCCAATAAGAGGGATTCTTGTATCATTGCAAGGAATTCCCCATTATCTCAATTTTGGAGGTCAAGGTACAACTCATGATTAGCATGTGCCATTGTTGTCTGATTTTGAAACCATGCAGATAAAAGGAGGTAGGGAGGATGACCAACATCATATGAGGAGGAGCACACACCCCTATCTATTTCAGAGGGTTGACACACAAAAGAGGAAGATTGATTTGCGTAGTGAGAGAAGGGACAATGTTTTCCATTCATATATACAATTTACTCTTGATATTGATGTCTCATTACATAGAGGCATCTCACCAGGGAGACCACCAGGTCAACAGATGATGAGGGATGCTTCACATTTGGATGCACCACTCATTGATTCCAGAGGGATGAGGACTTTGGGAGAACTTGGTATACCGCTGAGAGTCTTTGGTAGAATCAAGGAGAGGAGAGGCATTCTCCCAAAATCATCATTACCCACTCTAATTACAGGTTTTGCGTTGTGGCAGGAGCAGCATGGGAAGGATAGCAGCCTTCCAACTTGCATCTTTGGCATGGGAGATTTCAAAGAGGACGAAAACCATATGACAGATGTTTTTTGTGATAGATCATTAGTGCTTTCACTCTGGAGGATAGATCCATATTGGAAATCCCAACTGTTGGTGGATTATTCCAAGGATCTTTCTACTTGTATGATATTGGATGACCAGTTGCATGAGGAGGGATATTCAGTCAGAGATGAGGTTATCTACTATCATGGTAAGATATTCTTATCTAGAGCTTCCAAGCTCAAGGAGAAGTTACAACAAGAAGCTCATGAAGATTTTCTCTTCACCCACACTTATTCTATGAGAGCATACCACGCCATCATGGAGGGGTACATTTGGGAAGGCTTTGAGGAGGAGAAATATCAGCATTTGAGGAGATGCATGGATCATGTGGAGATGGAGGAGATACATAATTCTTTGGGGGAGTTAAGACAACCACCTCTTTTCTATTTGAGAATGAGAGGATATTTATCTATGAGCCACTCCATTTGCATGAAAAAAGCATATGGTAAGGATACTATTTGGTTGCTAGTGATTAATATGATGAATATTTGAATTCCTTAACCATATATGTGTAGGAAATTGCTTCAAGAAGGATCATTCCTCATTCTAGAATTCATGGTCTATATGAGACCATAAGAAAAATTGATGATGGCCACTCCCTCGGAGGTCTTGGGGGGATGATATCTTATGCAGGACATGCTCACTTTGCACCATACATCATACACTTTCTCCAAAATTATGAGGAGATTGGTGCAGAAAGAAAGTGGTTGACAAGCCACACACCATGTCATTTTCTGATGCAATTGAGAGTAAAACTACGTTGATTTCATTTGAGGGACCATTGTCCTTCTCCCTTGTTACATATGGCAGCTAGTATGATTCTCATTATGGTTCCCTATGTTGATGTTGTTCTTATCTTTGTGGGGAGCGTGTTGGGAGTAGAGACACATTGGTTAGTTGTGTCCACGGGGAATGAAAATTACCACACCTTTTATATTCCATGCCTCAATAGGAGTATGGGAGATGGCTTGCCATGTTATGTTTGGCAACAATAGTTAGAAAAACTGTGCAGTGACCACTTGGGAAACTGTTGGTACCTTCCAGCACTACATGAAACCTTGAGTATTCCTCTCATTTGGATTCCATATGATGATGATTTCATATTCATCATATATGGGATGGTTTAGGCCAGCATGATTCATGACATTGGAGAGAAGATCTCTGGAGATCCAGTCTTCTTCTTGCCACTTGAAGGCAACATTATTACAGCCCAAGATCAACAGATACTCTACAATTATTATAAGTGGAGAGAGGGACAACGTGGGGTAGGCTATTTTGTCTACCATGTTCAATTATTCAGCCCACCTACATTGTAGGAGCCAAAGGTGGAGGAGAATTTCCATGAGTTACCATTTTGGAGGGTGGCTCATTTTGTATGGATGGTAGCTTAGGGATGGAGGATCCACATGGGAATGATGGTTCCAAATGCATTTTAGATCCCATGCCTCAAAGATACCTTTAGAAAACACATTTTTGCCTCCATGGATGTTTTACTTTTACATGATGATAGCTATTTGGGATGCTCACCAAAAGCTAGCTTGCATACTTGGGAGAAGAAACTTGGAGATTTATTGATGAGTTCCTTGGAGGATTTTATCATATGAGGATGCTACAAGAGGAGAATAGGAGGATCTTCAGTTCTATCCTTGCATTTTCTTGAGGACAAGCAACATTTGGGAGGGGAGGGCTGTAATATTCCTAAATTAGCATGTAGCTAATATGAATATAAATTTTTGTTTTTAACATGAAGTAGATGAATAAATAGTTAAGGAGGCCTATACATATCTAAAACAGGAATAAAATCCCTCATGATATGAAAAGGGATCATAAAAATAGTTGGATCTTACACCCTCATGTGTGAAAAAGGGAAATTACATGTGGACAAGGTCAAGTTTAACCAAGTCAACATCGCTAGAATGTATGGTGGAGATCATCTATGGAGATAGCGCACTGATAGTGGGGGGAAGATTCCTTGGTGGAGGAAACCCTAATGAGTGGGACCCAAGGTAAGAAGGCTCACACTTTTTTATAAGGAGGGAAAGGAAGACATAGTGAGGCATTCTATTGATTATTGATTTTTTGGTCTACATGACTATTGTGCATTCTTCACCTGTTTAGTTGAGATTTTTGTGTTGCTTAGCACAAGGTATTCATGTTTATGAATTCCATATACTTTCTTGAGAGTCCTCTAGGGGGATATTTGCAATTAATTTCTCCATATTTAGGCTTGAGGCCACGCTACCTCCTTTATCTATAACGCAGTTTCTGTTTAGATCTGGGTTGTGTTGCAGGGTGTTGCAGTGGAGGGTTGATAACACCACTTTCGGAGCTAGTTTTTCAGAGGAGGAAGCATTATTCCCTTGGGAGATTAGTGAGGAATATTCTGGAGAAGATTTCATGTCTTGGCACTTGGAAAACATATTTTCCATCTCCTATAGTGTAGTATCCCTCTATGACTGTGTTATTTCAATGAGAAATTGTAGTGAGGGGTTGCAGTGTTTGATCAGAGGGTGAGATCTTCAGTGTTAGGATTAGCCTTTCACTTGGAAGATCCATTGGAGGAGGTCTATTTTTCACAAGTACCATCTTCATCCATGTCCATCTAGTTAGTGATTTGCAACTCCTATTCAGTCCTAGGACTACATTCCGACATTTTTCACTTTTTGCATATTTCACGAAATCCTTTCCAGATTGTCTTAAAATTGTGTTTGGGGGTTTAGATATTTAATCCCGACACTTCTTGAGCCATAAATTTGTAGATCTATCATATTTTACATTTCCAGTATTAGTGCACCATCTAAGACTGCACTGTATTTGTTTTTGGGTATTCTGCTATGTAGAAGTATTTCATTTTTGGCGTATGTACTCATGGGAGGCTTGTTTTCCTTGATTATCTGAGTTTTTCCCACTTCTATTGTACTTATTTGCTGCTTATTTACATAATAAAATCATTTTTCTGTAACGTTATTCACTGCTATTTCCAGTTTTATGTTCATATATTCTTCAAAAAGAATAAAAGAGAAAAATATATGCTAGTATGCATTATTGGATTAGATTCTTGGAGAGGAAAAATAGTAAACACATACTTTATTATGTAAGATTATTTAGAGAAACATATACACTTGCATGCATGGAAAAATTATAGTTTGGGTATTATATTTCTAGAGAAAAGGGAGATGAAATCACATAATATTGATTGTGTTATCCAACTTTTGGGAAAAATAGTATGTATTGTGAAAACCTAAAGGGATTAGATATTTTATTAGCTTTATTTTGGGAGAATATTATTCTTAGTTATTGAGTTACATCTTTTTGATGAGAGGGAAATGTCCCTTTGCATGCATGGAAGAATAAGGGGTATGCGTTTGATCCCTTGGAAAAGAAATATATGCTTTACATGAAAGAAGAACAAACTATGTTATTGTATGGAATAAATTATAACTAGTATGTTAACTTTGTTTAAAATAGCTTTGGCATTGTTATACATAATAGCAACTGTGAATTTCTCTTTTGTGGAAAATATTTTTTGGAAATGAACATGCATTCACATGCATAAGAATAGAATCTATTGTGTTAATCCCTTTGGAAAAGAAAAAAAAAGAGTACGCATAAAGGAAATTTCTTGTTGGGATAGTTATCTTGAAATATTGTTATGCATTTGCATGCACAATATTATTATATGAAATGTTAAGCTTTCCTTTGGAAATAATATGAAAGTGCATGCAAGATTTTGTTAGCATTTTTTGGAATGATAGGGCTTTATAGTCATTTATTTGTTACTAATGCATGTGAAATAATGTTAAAGAAGGCATTTCATGTCCATTTTTTTATGTTGTATACATGCATACAAATAGTTGTGGAAGTGTCAAAAATAGATATCGATTATTAATTTATTAATATTTTATCTAATCATGATGTCAAGTTTGCTGACGATAGTAATGGAAGGAAAGGAGGCTGACTTGAGAAAATGATTGTTCAAGTTTAACATTGTGGAAGATAAATATTTTCTAGTACATGCAGGATTAGGAGTTCCAATGGTAGGATGACCCTCTTAAGGAAACAGTCTGACCACAAAGACAAAGATTGAGGATCCATGGGTAAATGGTATCATTATGATTGTAACAGCTTATACCTATTTATTTTTCCTTTAATATTATTTTTCTATGTAATATTTTATGAAAATTTTCAAGGGATGGACTCCCTTATAAACATTGAGTGAGGGGTGAAAACCCTCACAAGCCTGTAATAATAAAATATTTAAACCTTTTATGATTATAAATCTACGGGGTTTCTAGGGTATATCTATGTCTAATGATGTGATTGTTCATTTTGTTATTTTCATGATGTTTATTTATTTCATGATGTTAATTTCTTTCACGATGCGATGTTATATTATTAATTATGTGGTTTACTAATTGAGTTAATATGATCATGAGATCGATGCTTAGTTATAGCAAGAAATTTAAGTTAATATGCTACAACAAGGAGAGTTAATGGTTATGTAAAAATCTATTATTTTTACTAAATATTTCTCTAGGTGATGATGATGGTTATTCTAATGTTTAATGAGGGAGAATAGAAATTAATTTAGAAAGTTACACATCGGCAAATGTTGAAATTTTTTCCTAAATCCACGCATTTTCCTGCGAGGTTACCAGGCTATGTTAAAAATGGTATCAGAGAAAACGGTTGCGATAATGGCGCCTTTTAGGAATCGTTATGGAAAAAGGAAGTAGATTTATGATGATAATGGCCATCATCTCAGGTATCATTTTAATTAAAATTGTAGTAGACTACAATTAGCATGCGATGCGTGATGCATGATTAATGACCATATGAAAGAGTAGAAAGTTATAATGTTTCTTTAAAAATTTGTGCTCATGAAATTTGAATATGGATGCAGATAAAACACAATGAAACCTTTGTTGCACCTATGAAAATTCCTCAGCACTCACTTTTTATAGTGTGGATTAATTACCAATCCTTTGCATGCATAATATTAGAACAATGATTATGGTGCATAAGAAAAAAGAAAAAATAAAAAAACATGACTAAAGTTACCATGCACTGCTTAGAAATAATGAATGCATGTTGTTAGGGTCCTATAAGAATAGGGTTCATAATTTTTGAATTGACTATGATAGTCTTGTAAATATGTACATACCTTGTTTTCTGCAAGTTTTTTTCCCATACTTGCAAAAAAATAAAAAATAAAAAAATAAAAAATAAAATAAAATAAAATTTGAAAAGAGGGTAAAATTCCTAAAATAAAGATCAAAGGACTTTGAAAAGAAAAGATAAAAAAAGAATAAAAGTAGACCCCAAAATAAGAAAGAGATTAAAATAAGACATGAAAGTGAGAAAGTGAAAATGCCACTACCATTTACTTTTAATGGAAGAATAATGATTATGTGCAGATTGTTCAAAATGCCATAATCCATTATGAGTTAAATAGCTTAATCTTAACTTTTCATGCTTTGAATTTCATTCTTTGGACATAGAATAAAAATATATCAAACAATTTAAACTTGACAAATCAGTAGATATTTATAGAATAAATGAGGAGCTCAATAGTTTAATATGAGCCCTCGGATGAAATAAGATTAGAATTATTTTTTATGCTTTAAAAGAAAAATGGATTTAGAGTTGCAAGCTTAAATGCACCCATCCAAATGAAGTAAAAATGTTAGAATAATAATGGGTAGGTAGAAAGAAATTGTGCAAGACATGTAATAAAGCATCATTGGGCAAGTTACTAATTTTCCCTCCCCCACAATTATCTAGTATTATAAACCTTCAGTTAGAGAGGGTCAGAGAATTTCTCTGACTTTTGTTGGGACCGGACCCAAGGCTCAATAACTGATTGGTTAAAAATATTGGATTCCCTTTATAAAATCCATTTTCCTCAGCACATTCACCCTTTTCCAAAACTATAATCCCTTTTCCTAAGTAAAACACCTTTTTTTCTTAGAAAAAGTAAATCGCTACTTAATTAATTTCATTTCATCCAAAAACACTCAAAAATCCACAAAATACATCTTATCCTAATTTTATGTGTAAATATCAAAATGGGACAATTTCTATGGTAAATGTCTATTTTACACACTTTACTTAGTTTATATTTATGTATTTTTCATCCCATTACATTTTCATTTCATATTAAATTTTTAACCTAAAGTATTAAATCACTTATAAAACCCCTTCTCGTATATATTTATTAAATCCATTATTTAAATACCCCAAAAAACCCATTTATTTGACGTTAACCTATGGTTTATATTATCCCATGTGACGAAATGTAAACCCCATTATATCCCCATAGGTTAAACATATCTTATATATTAATCACGCTCCCAATGGCTTTAAAACACATGTAAATGTTTTATTTACCATATAAAATATCACCCCGCCAATCAAATAATACATTTTTTTTACATTATAAACATATACTTTTAACATTTGAAACCAACCCCGCCATATAAAAGACCCGAGCCCCACATCCCACTGCCGATCAACTCCTAATCTAATCTTCACCGTTCACATATATCCTCACAGATCCGATGATCACTGTGCAATATCGCATTTTAAAATGCGCAATCAATAGGCATTTCAAACTTTGCGAAATGGGTTTTTATCCACCCTTATCTCTCCTCCACATGGCCAAATATCACTAGATCGTATTCAATCCTATAATACCATATACCGCCCAAAACCTATGCGATAACCACCTATGGTTTTCTTCCTTCACACGCCAAACTGCCTTCTGTTTTGATATGACCTGCATTTAAGGTTAATATGAAATAAACCTAAAATGTTATATAACCTTCATAATGTGCCCATTAAGCCCTTTCTAAGTTATTTGTATGCATTTATCCTCCGACTGAAGAAAGAAGCTGATACATTGCTTTTACGCCCAAAGAACTTAAGAAAGCCACCACAGTTGTTGTCAAAGAGTACTGGAATCGTCTAGTTTTCTGTCCAAAAACCTTCAAAGCCATCAGATGGCTGTTTGACACCTCGAAAATCAGTTAGATACCAAAGTACCTACTCAAAGAGGTATTCTTCATAAAAAAACGACATGTTTTATCATTTCAAAGGAGCTTTCTAAAATAGTTAAACCTATTAAAGCCCATTTATCCATATAAAAACCGTGTATTTTCTTGCAAAAGAATGAATTAATTGTGAAAACCCTAATAAACCCTGTTTCAAAATTGCATACAGTTTTTACAGGAAAATTTGAACTTATTTATCCTTTCCGGACATTATAAGACATCAAATTTACCCAGAAATCCTTTTTAGGTAACCCCAACCCTTATGTGCTCAATTTGAACCAGTTTCAGTCCAAAATTGTCCAAAAATTAGATAAAACCCTTTTTTTATCATTTCCTAAATGTGTGAGAGTATGAAGATCAATTTTCAAGTTAAAATTGAAGAGTTAATTTCCAAATAAAACTAAGTTGTGCATATTTTTATCCAAAGAACATCTGTTAGAATAAAAAACACTTATGTAAACAATTTAATTTTACAGAAGAGTTCAAAAAGCCAAAATACAGAGTTTTCAGTTATCCAGAAAGCTTAAAAATGTCAAAGTCAAATCCAGCCATGTCCTCCAAGATTGCAATTATTATAAATCCTGTACAACCTCCTGTTGTAGACATTGAACATACACCTTTACCAGATGTGGATTATAAAATAGCATACCCAGTGATAGAGTTCAGTCTGTTAGACCTCCATTGCTGGAGTTATGAAAAGTCATTGGATCAAGATGAAGAAGTCCAAATTTGGGAGTCAAACCTACCCACATATGTTGTCCCACTCACTTATTAATTCCCAGATGTTATTAGGTTGTGTCAGACATATTATTCATCTCAACAAAGAGCAATGGTAAATTCAAATAAATAAGTATTTTTTACAATTACTTTTGAGTCAATAAACTAGATGCAACAATTTAAATGAGATCCAAAAGCTATTCCTTTATCAATAGAAACACTTACAAAGTTGTATATTGGTCTGGACTTCCACAAAAGGTTCCAAATTTTCCAAGTTTTTATGCCTTTACATTTTGAAATTCCACAGATTAACCATCCTTATTCTACTTCAAAATTTCTTGGAGGGTCTAGGCATGTCATCTTCATGTTGTCACTTATCCTAGGTTATTTTATAGATGAAAATATAGATGAGTCAATCCTACGTTTTCTATATACCTTTACACTAGGACAGCCTCCTTCTGTCATTTTCAATCATGCTGAATACATAGCTGATAATATCCATGATCACCTTGTCAAGCTACCAACTAAAGGACTATTTAGATATACATCCTTTATTTTCCATATGTTCTTATATTTCCAAGTAGACAAGTTTCCAATTACAGTTCAAAAGCTTGATATTGAAGAAAACCCACTTTTAGTTATCTTTTGGACTTATTTGATAAAAAAAAGATTCCACAGACTTCAATTATGCAGAGTTTACAGATTACTTTATTCATCCATTGATAAACATGTTGACAAACACAATACAACCAAGAATATATTATGAAATAAAGAAAGTTATAGAGCTATCAGAGAATACTAGAATTGGAGATTGGTACTTATATGAGAAACATACGGAAATCATATTTTTTGGGTCAAATATTTTACCCTATAGACTACCTAAGTATGTGACAATGAGAGTTTTTTCCTTGGAGTATATCATGCAAATCCTAAATTCTGATTCTATCAACTTCTTAGCAGCGAAAAAGAAGACCCAATTTAAGTTGAAGACTCAGGCGGGACCTTTTATTTGTAATCACAAATATGCAGGACAAGAAGTAGCCAAACAATTACTTGAGTGCAGATTTGAAGAAATATTCTTATGGAATTATGATCCACAGGGAATACTAAGAAAAATGAGGGTTAAGTGCAAACTAAAACCTTATATTCATGAGAAAAAAACTAGAGATTGAGAAAATTTTCAATAAAACAGAGTGGCTAGAAAATGCCTTGGTAGATGCAGTTAAACTTGGTGAGAAAAAAACCAGAGATTGAGAAATTTTTCAATCAAACAGAGTGGCTAGAAAATACCCTGGTAGATGCAGTTAAGCATGGTGATACTAGTCACTCGTTGCAAACTATAAACCAAGGAGATAAAGCTACTAAAATAAGCATAGAAGAAGGTACCTGCACTGCTGAGACAACAACTGAAACTAGGTTTAAAATCAAATACAATAAAAAGCCTAAGATCAATCCAGTTGATAAAGGAAAAGTGACCATAGAAGTGGAAGATACAGATGTTCCAGAGACAAACAAAGATGCTGCTACATTCATTACAAATGAGCCAGTCAGAGAGATTCTAAATGAATAAAATCTTGATAATTCAAACACTCAGGTCATAGAGAAACAATAGAGTATGGAAGCATCCTCCTCACAGCTAGCAGAAGATAAATATCTTGACATGAGAGAAAAATATAAGTAGATAAAGACAAATAATGAATAAATAAAAAATGAGATATATTCTCAGTATTTGAAGCAAACACCGGGTATCCAGAATAGACTTCTATCATCTTTTGATTATTCAAACAAGAAGCTGATTATGTCATTCCTTCAACCAATATTTAATACTCCCAAGACAGTTCCAGATTACAAGGAATTTGATCTTGAACTGACAAAAGAAAGTATCCATGCACTATATCAAATTGAACTTCACATTCAAACTTCTGAGATGTTATATTCTACCATAACTACAAAGGCTATGAGTGTCCAAAAGCTTCAGAATACAATAATAAACATGAGAGATCAAATGAAAGTTGGAAAATCTTCCTCATGTGCTAAAGATCTTAGGATTAAGTCTTTAGAAGAGTTGGTTATTCAAGTAGGATATTATCTTGCCAATGTCAAAGATGTAGAAGAGTTAATGAACAAAAAGAATGCTGATATTGCAGCATTGAGGAAACAGCTCAAGCTTCCACCAACTAAACATCCACAAGCCAAAGAAATAGTTCAAGAGGAAAGGCAGAAAAATAGTATGATGAAATTGATTTTACAATTAACAAGACAGATAAAATAAATGGAAATCCAAATGGATAAGCTTTTCCATGAAATAGAAACTACAAAAGCACAAGAAACTCCTACAATAATTGCCATGGTTACTACAGCTGTGCCTTCAACTCTAGCAGACGAGTTGGCACCAAAAGTACCACTGGCTACTGCAGTGCCAGTAACCTCATCCACTACTTTAGCCACAGAATCCTCTACTATAACAGCTCAACATTCTAATGAGGCTAGTAAAATAGTTAAAGCCATGGAAGAAATGTCACTTCAAACCAATGAGATCAACAGATTTAAGAAATTGATTGAAAATATTGAAGACACTAAAAAGCTAGCCCAAATCAATGCCAAAACTCATGAACAAAGGGCTAACAGGTTAAATTTTGAATTAAAGAATCTCCAAAAGGATTTAACCTTAAAAGAGCCAATGTCTTATGTAAAGAATCAGTTATGGAGTAAAATCATTGAAGACATCAATGATGTTTGACCATCAATTTAGGTAATCTATGAGTGGATATATTTACAGAAGGCAGCACAAGAAGAGATTAAGAAAACAAAAGATGAATTAGGTGCCAAAACTGAACACCTAGAACTAATCAAATTTCTCAACAGCAAGAACAAGAAAGAACTTGAAGAGATAGAAATTACTGATAGAACAAAGACAATTATTGAGAGAAGGAAAAGTCATTTCAAAGAAGAATTTAATGAAGCAGTTAGAAGAAAAATGTGAACATAACCATAACCAAGTTTATGGTTAAGTTTGAAAATTTGAGGCAAAAAGGTTTGACTAACATTTTGGTCATTAATGATAAACTCATGCCAGAAGAGGACTACAAAAAAAGAGATTAGAGATTATGCAAAAGAGAAGGTGGACAAAATAGAAGGACAAGGAATTACTATAGGGAAGGTCTTACACAGAATTTTTGAAGACTTGTTTTATCTGCAACATGAGATAAAACACTTATTTTTCATAAAACCGACATTTTCCAGATACACTGAGGAATATGAAAACTTTAGGAAGCTGAAAAATATAAAAATTCCTGATGATGAATATTTGGAATCACTCACTGACTTGCTGTAATTCTGGCTTCTAGAAAAATTTACTATACCAAGTCTAACCTGTATCCTAAACCTGATATTATAGTAGACAATCCAAACAGAATTGGGAAAAAGAATAAACAAGTAGAAGATTTAGGTGCAAAAGTTTCCTTAGATAGAGCCAATTCATTACCAAAAGATTTAGTGAGTTTACAATACATAGAGTTTACAATACATAGAGTTTGAAAATTCTTTATTCAGTAGTAAATCAGAAACTAATTTAAAATTTTTTGTTATAGATCCAGTTTTCATTTCATTCCTTGAGACAAAGCAGGAAAATATTTCAGTAGATTCTGAATCAAAGATATTTAAAGCTCAGGATAAAATTGAAGAAATAAATGCTAGTATTCTTAAGGAAATAAACGAAGCTATTGAATGAGCTGAATTATTAGCATATACATCTAAGCCTTCTATTCTTCATTTAGATACCACTACATCATCTATAATTTCCACCACATTCCAACCTATATATCCATTTATTACTAGACAACCCTTACAACCTAGAATAATATTTCCATATTATCCCATATCAACATCATCCATTAGTTTATCTTCTATAAATTTAGATACGTCATTCTCATTTCCAAGTAGTTCTTCTTATATTCTAGTTTCATTTTCTAGCACCCCAACTTTATCCTTTATTTAATCCACCAATTTTTGTAGTTCACCATCTTATATTCCAGTTTCATCAACCACTTCTTTAACTGTATTAGCTACTACTTCCAGTTTAGCCCCAAGAACTTCTAATCTACCTCCTAGCCAAGCTAGAATTCAAGCTATGGCTTCCAGGTATGCTCCCCTAGTTCTCCCAGCACAACTACATCACATGCCTCAGGATTACCAAAGTAAGATACCCCAATTTTATGCTACTATCAATACACTACCCAACAACATATTAATAAAATGATAGATTACTTTGAGCTTCAGGAAATAGATGATTCTAATGTACAAATGAGACTCTTTGCACAAAAATTAACAGAGGAAGTTAAAAAAATGGTTTAAAGGTCTTAATGCTGGTAGTATAGCTGATTAATCAATCTTTCATAGAGATTTTTTGAATAAATGGGAAAAGAAGAAAAATCCACTCCAAATATTATCTGAATTTGATGCAATGAAAAGAGCTCCTAATGAAACAATCCAATACTACTGCACTATATACAACAGTGTTTATAACTCAATCCCAGCTAATCTCAAACCCACTCTTGATTTTGTCCTACTCAAATTCCCTAATGGATTTGACACAGACATGGATTATCAATTGAGGGAGAGAAATGTTGAAACTTTAGAAAGAATGCAAACAGATGTTGTTAGTGTAGAAGTGAATATTTTAGCCAGAAAAGCTAGATTAAGGAATGAGAGGAGAGTAACCATAAAATAAGAAACCTCTAGTTCAGATGGAAAAATGGACCAAATAGCTAATAATTTAGAGAGAATGATGGATATATTAGACAATATAGAAAGGATACCTCAATGGGATAATCAACAACAAATTAGAAATCCAAACTTCAGGAAAAATACAAATTCAGGAAAATCAAAAGAATCAGCCCCTGATCAGATAATAAGACCCCCATTTCAAGAGATCTATGCTGAAAGTTCTCAACAGAATGATGATTATGAGTATACCATAAATCTAATGGGAATAGATGATAGTAACACTATATTTCTCACACAGGAAGATCAAGAGTTATTTGAACTCCAACAACTTCAATTAGATTCAGGTGAATCATTGGACTACAAATAAGGTTATGATTTTCCCATAAACGAAGTACATAAGAAATATAACCATAGGAGTAAGAAAAACACTGAACCTTCTACTAAGAAAACTACAAAAAATGAAAATAAGAAAATAATAGAAGCCCCAACAACAAATTTTTTGCAAATTCTCCCTAGGGAAAATAAGTAAAACTCTAATTCATCCCAAAAAGTTTCCAGCTCTAAAATTTCACCAAGTCCTAAGATTTTTGACATAACAAATGAAGTTGATCAAACAACAAAGGATTCCCAAAAGTCAGTTGCTGTAAAAACACCTAATTCTTCTAAACCAGTAAACTTAGAGTCCAAAACATCCACTTCTGGTCCAAGATCAGCAGATCCAAAAGTTTCCACTACAAAAACAACTTCTAGCAATTCAAAATATGAAAAAACTTCTACTGCTTCTCAAACCACTATTGAAAAGAAAACTAGGAGCATTAAAGCACAAGAAACTCAAACAAAAAATGAAAATATAACTGTAGAAAAACAAGATAAACCCACTCAAAATATTGTTACTACGGAAGAGTTAATTGAAATTAGTAAATAACAACCTTCATTCAATATACAAAATGAAATTGTAAAGTTAAAAATACCAATTCCTTTGACAGAATTGGTAAAACATGATTTGTATAAAACAACTATCACTAAAAAATTAAACATGAATGATGCAGAAGACTCTGTAAACTTGAATGATGATCAACCAGAGTTTATTTATGGCCTTGATGTAAATGGAAAGCGTCAATATGGATTAGTTCCTCCATTTTACATCAGTTTTACTATTCATGAACAAATTTTACATAATACAATGTTAGATTCAGGGGCTTCCCACAATTTAATGCCAAAAGAAATAATGGAAACTTTGAACTTAGACATTTCAAGGCCTGACAAAGATTTATTTTCATTTGATTCAAGCAAAGTAAAATGCCTAGGTTTGATCAAGGATTTGTGTGTCACATTAGTTCAATATCCTGGTAAGAGTATATTCATGGACATTGTAGTAGCTGATATTCCACCCAAATATGGAATGTTATTATCTCGCTCATGGGGAGAAAAATTATAGGGATCTCACAATTGGACATGTCATATGCTACTATATCAGTTTTTGGTCAACCAAAGAAACTCTATAGGGAAACATTGATGAAATATATGGTGAGTAGTGTAGAAAGATCAATAAATTACCCAATTTACACTACACCTACTGATCTAGATTCATCCATCTTATGTAACTCTAAAACTGATAATGAAATCAAAATAGAACTAAAGGAAAAAAAGAAAACACAAAACAATGAAAATATCTTTCATGAATCTTTATGGCATTTAGATTTTGATGGATCAGTAAACAAACTAGGAGCAGGAGCAAGAGTTTTGATAACTAATATTGAAAAGAATCATGCAGAAGTCCATGCTTTCAGACTGAATTTTAAATGCACCAACAATATGGCTGAGTGTGAAGCCCTCATTTTAGGACTCCATATTATCAGAAACTTAGGAGGCAAAAGAATATCAATAATTGGAGACTCAAAGTTAATTGTAAAACAGATAAATGGAGAATATTTTGTTTACAATCCTATATTATGTCGATAAAGAGAAACTATATTAGATTTGATAGATGATTTATTGGAATGTAATTTTTCTACAATACCAAGAAAGCAAAACATACAGGCACACTCCTTAGAAACTTTTACTAATATCTATAATTTACCCTTTCAGCCCAATCATAAATATACTACAGAAGTAAAACACAGATCAATAATTCTAGATAACCTCAAAAATTGGCGGATTTTCTCACAAGACCAACAGATTTACCATTTTATGAATAATGAAGGTGAATTTCATAATTATAAAATAGACACATACTGTACCATAGATCAATATTTAGACAGTGAAAATGACTTGAATAATATAGATGTAAATAAAGTAAAGTTTGCTAAACCTACTAAATTTAGTCAATCAGACATACATAACTTAGTTAGAGTAGAAATTGATGAGATAATTGATGATGAATGTGATATATTAAATCTCAAAGATAATTTCTTACCAAAAGGTTTAACTCCTTGAGAAGATTTATTTGACTCAAATGATGTTGCAAGAAAACCCAAAATGGACCCACTTAGATCTGATACCGAGGAATGTAAAATTGGCACAGAGTTAAAACCCAAAATGATCAAACTTTCCAGAGCCTTACCTCAACAAGAAAAATAAAAATATATTGCTCTTTTCAAGGAATTTCAAGATGTTTTTTCTTGGAGTTATGAGGACCTAAAATCCTATGACACCAACATAATTCAGCATAAAATCCCTATAAAAGAAGACCAAAAGTATTTTAAACAAAATTTAAGAAGGTTCAATCTTGTTTTGATTCCCTTGATTGAAAAAGAGGTAAAAATAATGTACGATGCACAGATAATTGCACCAATTAGATATTCTGATTGGGTTTCCAACCTAGTTCCAACCAGAAAAAAGACAACGGAAATTAGATTATGTGTTGATTTTAGAAATCTAAACAAAGTATCGTTAATAGATAATTATCCGTTACCAAAGATGGATCACATTTTACAAAGGGTAGTTGGTTCTTATAGGATTTCACTTTTAGATGGATTCTCAGGATACAAACAAATTTTAGTCCAACTAGAGGATCAAGCCAAAACAACTTTTACTACTCCTTGGGGCACTTTTATGTATGTAAAAATGTATTTTGGTTTAATGAATGTAGGGGCTACCTTTCAAAGAGCTATGGATATAGCCTTTGGAAAAGAAATTCATGAATTCTTGGTGATTTACTTAGATGACATTACTGTATTTTCTAAGACTGATTATGAACATTTGGATCATCATAGACAAGTCCTTATTAAATGAATAAAGTTTGGCATCTCATTATAAACCCTAAGAAAACCTTATTTGGATTAGAAGGTAAGTTACTCAAACACATAATATGTAAGGAAGGAATTAGAATATACTCTGCAAGAATATAAGAAATTCTTAACATTAGTCCTCCAAGAAACACAAAAGAGTTACAAGCTTTTCTAGGAAAAAATAACTTTTTAAGAAGATTCATCTCCAATTTAGCTAAAATAATTAGAGAAATCAATAATATGTTGAAAAATGATTCAGTTCTTAAATGTACTATTGAGGCCAAACAATCATTTGAATCCATCAAACAGGCCTTAACCAAAACCCCAGTCATTATAGGTCTTGAATTTAAAAAGGATTTCATCATTTTCTCCTTTGCTTCAGAGCACACCATTACTACAGTTTTACTGCAGAAAAATGATCAGGGTTATGAGCAGCCCATAGATTTATTTAGTAGAACACTTATAGATGCCACTTTGAAATATAATATCATGGAGAAACGTGCCCTAGCTTTGGTAAAGGCCATTAAAGATTTCAGAGTATACATTCTCTATTCTCACATCATTTTCTATGTCCCAAATGCAGTAGTAAAAGACATTCTAATTCAAGATACTCCTGATGGTAGAAGAGGTAAGTGGATTGCCACAATTTCAGAATATGACATAGAGATAAAACCCACTAAACTAATAAAAGGTCAAGGTTTAGCCAAACTCATGGCTGAATCAAATTTTCATGCCTTAGACATAAATTTTATTGCCCAGGTAGATTCTTAGGAAGAGATGGCGACTCCAGAGATCAGTGAAGCCTTTTCAGACTCACCATGGTATGCAGATATCATATTTGTATTACTAAACTTACAAGATCCTCTTGGATTATTAAGAAAAACTGATAGACTCTTAAAGATAAAGGAAGTAAGATTTTTTATATTAGACAATGTACTTTTTTGGAAAGATCATAGTGGGATTTTATTAAATTGTTTGTTAAAGGAAGAAGCAGACAAAGTATTAGAAGAATTTCATGCAGGTGACTGTGGAGGACATCTATACTGGAATACTATTGCAGACAAAATCCTGAGATCTGGTTTTTACTGGCCTACTTTGTTTGCATATGTAAAAAGTTATGTGACCTCCTGTCACAAGTGTCAAATATTTGAGGGTAAGAAAAAGCTATTACCCCTGCCCTTAAAACCCATATAAACATAATTTCCATTTCAATAGTGTGGTCTTGACTTCATTGGTGCAATTCACCCCCCTTCATCAGCCCAACACAAGTAGATTCTGGCAGCCACTTATTATTTTACCAAGTGGATTGAATCCATACCCTCCAGGGAAGCCACTGACACTGTCATTATCTAATTTTTAGAAAGAAACATACTTTCGAGATTTGAGTCCCCAAAATATAATTACTGATAATGCATTTTCATTCAAATCTAAAAATATGATTGAATTTTTCAATAAATATTACATTACCCTAGGCCATTCTAATGCATATTACCCACAAGGTAATGGACTAGATAAATCTTCAAATAAGAGCCTTGTAAACATCATCAAGAAGTTACTAGAAGATAACAAAAAGACTTGGAATAAGAATTTAGTCAATGCCTTATGGGCAGAAAGAATTACAACTAAAAAATCTATTGATACATCCCCTTACCAGCTTGTCTATGGAATGGATGTTGTTTTTCCATCTTCCTTAGGAGTACCAGTAATGAAGATTATCCAAGAATTACAAGTTGAGCCAAACAACATACAAAGAAGGATTAATCAAACCATTCACTTGCAGCAAATAAGAGAAGATGTTTATATTAAGTCTCAAGTTATCCAGGATAAAATAAAGAAATTTTTTGACAAAAAGAGTAAAGAAGACGATTTCTACATTGGAGACAAAGTGTTAAAATGGGATTAAAGAAGAGAAGGGAAAGGTAAACATGGAAAATTTGATTTTGTATGGAAATTACCTTATGTTATTTATGGTTATAGACGCAACAATGCTTTCTTTTTGAAAGAAATAGGTGGATCAAATATGCTAAATGGACCAGTAAATGGCAAAATGTTGAAGCACTACTACTCCTCAGAGATAACAAATAGTTAGTTTTATTTACTTTGACCCTTGTACATATACATTGAAGATTTTAGATTGGATTGGATGTTTTCATAACAAAATTGAAGTCCGGAGAGAAGGCCCTAAGATTTGAGAGATAAAATATCATATTTATAAATAATTGCAGAGATGAGAAGAAATTTTTTCAAGTTCATCTCAGTAAAAATTCAAAGGCTACTAGTCATAAAGTTCTTCACATTTCACCAAGTCCCCATGTGGAGCCACTGTTAGGGTTCATAATTTTTGAATTGAATTTGATAGTCTTGTAAATATGTACATACCTTGCTTTCTGCAAGTTATTTTCCCATATTTGGAAATAAAAAACACAAAATTAAAAAATTAAAAGAGGGTAAAAGTCCTAAAATAAAGATCAAAGGACTTTGAAAAGAAAATATAAAAAAAGAATAAAAGTAGACCCCAAAAGAAAAAAGAGATTAAAATAAGACATGAAAGTGAGAAAGTCAAAATTCCACTACCATTTACTTTTACTGCAAGAATAATGATTATGTGCATATTGTTCAAAATGCCATAATCCATGATCAGTTAAGTAGTTTAATCTTAACTTTTCATGCTTTGAATTTCATGTTTTAGATAGAGAATAAAGATATGTCAAACGGTATAAACTTAAAAAATCAGTAGATATTTATAGAATAAATGAAGAGCTCAATAGTTTAATCTGAGCCGTAGGATGAAATAAGATTAGACTTAGATAGTTTTCATGCTTTAAAAGAAAAATGGATTTAGGGCTGCAAGCTTAAATGCACCCATGAAAATGAATTAAAAATGTTCGAATAATAATGGGTAGGTAGAAAGAAGTTGTGCAAGACATGTAATAAAGGATCATTGGGCAAGTTACTAATTTCCCCTCCCCCACAATGATCCAGTATTCTAAACCTTTAGTTAAAGAGGCTCAAAGCATTTCTCTCACTTCTATTGGGACCGAAACCAAGGCTTAATAATTGATTGGTTAAAAATATTGGATTCCCTTTATAAAATCCATTTTCCTCAGCATATTAACCCTTTTCCAAAACTATAATCCCTTTTCCTAAGTAAAACACCTTTTTTCTTAGAAAAAGTAAAATCCCTACTTAATTAATTTTATTTCATCCAAAAACACTCAAACTCCCACAAAATACATCTTATCCTAAGTTTATGTGTAAATATCAAAATGGGATAATTTCTATGCTAAATGCCTATTTTACACACTTTACTTAGTTTATATTTATGTATTTTTCATCTCATTACATTTTCATTTCATATTAATTTTTAACCTAAAGTATTAAATCCCTTATAAAACCCCTTCACATATATATTTATTAAATCCATTATTTAAATATCCCAAAAAACCCATTTATTTAACATTAACCTATGGTTTATATTATCTCATGTGACAAAATATAAACCCTGCTATATCCCCATAGGTTAAACATATCTTATATATTAATCTCGCTCCCAATGGTTTTAAAACACATGTAAATGTTTTATATACCATATAAAATATCACCCTGCCAATCAAATAATACGTTGTTTTTACGTTATAAAAATATATTTTTAATGTTTGAAAGCAACCCCACCATATAAAAGACTCGGGCTCCATGTCCCACTGCCGATCAACTCCTAATATAATCTTCACCATTCGCATATATCCTCGCAGATCCGATGATCACCACGCAATATCGCATTTTAAACTGCGCAATCAACAACCATTTCAAACCTTGCAAAATGCGTTGTTTTCCACCCTTATCTCTCCTCCACGTGGCAAAATATCACTGGATCACATTCAATCCTACAATACCATATACCTCCCAAAACCTACGCGATAACCGCCTATGGTTTTCTGCCTTCACGCGCCAAATTTCCCTCTGTTTGATATGACTTGAATTTAAGGTTAATCTACATTAAACCTAAAACATTATATAACCTTCATAATGTGCCCATTACAACCTTTATGAGTTATTTGTATGAATTTATCCTTCGATTGAAGAAAGAAGCTGATACACTGGTTTTATGCCCAGAGAACCTAAGAAATCCACCACAGTTGTTGTCAAAGACTACTGGAATCGTCCAGTTTTCTTCTAGAAACCTTCAAAGCCATCAGATGCCTATTTGACACCTCGAAAACCAGTTAAAGACTAAAATACCTACTCAAAGAGGTATTCTTCATAAAAAACGACATGTTTTATCATTTGAAAGGAGTTTTCTGAAAGAATTAAACCTATTAAAGCCCATTTATCCACAGAAAAACACTATATTTTCCTGCAAAAGAATTAATCAATTGTGGAAACCCTAATAAGCCCTGTTTCAATGTTGCATGTGGTTTTTAAAGGAAATTTTGAATTTATTTATCCTTTTCGAACCTTATAATAGTTTGAATTTACCCAGAAATCCTTTGCAGGTAACCCAAACCCTTTTGTGCCCTATTTGAACTAGTTTCAGTCTAAAATTATCCAAAAATCAGATAAAACCCTTGTTTTATCATATCCTAAACCTGTGAGAGTCTGGAGATCAATTTTAAAGCTAAAATTGAAGAGTTATATTCAAAATAAAACCAATTTGTTCATGTTTTTATCCAAAGAACCTCCGTTAGAATCAAAAACACTTCTGTAAACAATTTAATCTTACAGAACAGTTCAAAAAGCCAAAATACAGAGTTTTCAGTTATCCAGAAAGCCTAAAAATGTCGAAGTCAAATCCAGCCATGTCCTCCAAGACTGCAATTATTATAAATCCTCTACAACCTCCTGTTGTAGACATTGAACATACACCTTTAGCATATGTGGATTATAAAATAGCAGACCTAGTGATAGAGTTCAATCTATCAGACCTCCATTGCTAGAGTTATGAAAATTCATTGGATCAAGTTGAAGAAGTCCAAATTTGGGAGTCAAACCTACCCAAATATGTTGTCCCACTCACTCATCAATTCCCAAATATTATTAGGTTGTGTCAGACCTATTATTCACTTGAACAAAGAGCAATGGTAAATGTAGATAAAGAAGTATTGTTTACAATTAATGTTGAGTCAATAAACTAGATGCTACAACTTAAATGAGATCCCAAAGCTATTCATTTATCAATAGAAGCACTTACATTCCCAAAAGGTTCCAAATTTTCCAACTGTTCATGCCTTTACATGTTGAAATTCCACAGATTAACCCTCCTTATTCTACTTCAAAATTTTCTGAAGGGTCTAGGCATGCCATCTCCATGTTGTCATTTATCCTATGGTATTTTACAAATGAGTCAATCCTAGGTTTTCTATCTACCTTTACACCAGGATAGCGTCATTATGTTATTTTCAATTATGCTGAATTCATAGCTAATAATATCCATGATCAGTTTGTCAAATTTCCAAGTGAAGGAGTATTCAAATATACATCCTTTCTTTTCCATATGTTCTTATATCTCCAAGCAGACAAGTTTCCAATTACACTTCAAAAGCTTGATATTGAAGAAAAGTTATTTTCAGTCATATTTTGGACTTCGTTGATCAGAAAAGTGTCCACAGAGTTCACTTATGCAGAGTTTAGAGATTACTTTATTCATCCATTAATAAACATGTTGACAAACACAGTACAACCAAGAATCAATGATGAAATAAAGAAATTTCTATAGCTATCAGAGCAGACTAGAACTGGAGATTGGTACTTATATGAGAAACATATAGAAATCAGAGTTTTTGGGTCAAATATTTTACCCTATAAACTACCTATGTATGTGTCAATGAGAGTTTTCTCCTTGGAGTATATCAGGAAAATCCTTAATTCTGATTCTATCAACTTCCTAGCAGCCAAAAAGAAGACCCAATTTAAGTTGAAGAATCGAATGGGACCTTTTATTTGTAATCAAAGAGATGCAGGACAAGAAGCAGCCAAATAGCTACTTGAGTATAGATTTGAAGAAAGCTTCTCATGGAATTATGATCCATGAGGAATACTAAGAAAAATGAAGGTTAAGTGCAAACTAAAACCTTATATTCATGAGAAAAAATAGAGATTGTACAATTTGTCAATCAAACAGAGTGGCTAGAAAATAACTTGGTAGATGCAGTTAAACAGGGTGATACTATTCACACCTTGCAAACTGTAAATGAAGGAGATAATGCTACTAAAAGAAGCAGAGAAGAGGGTAACTACACTGCTGAGACAACAACTAAAAATAGTTTTAAACTCAGATACAATAAAAAGCCTAAGATAAATCCAATTGATAAAGGAAAAGTTACCATAGAAGTGGAAGATACAGATGTTCCAGAGATAAACAAAGATGCTGCTACAGTCATACAAATGATAATTCAAACACTCAGGTCATAGAGAAACAATAGAGTATGGAAGCATCCTCTTCACAACCAGCAGGAGAGAAATATCTTGACATCAGAGAAAAATATAAGCTGATAAAGACAAAGAATGAAGAAATAAAAAATGAGATATATTCTCAGTATTTGAAGCAAACACCAGGTATCCAGAACATACTTCTATCAGCTTTTGATTATTCAAACAATAAGTTGATTATGTCAGTGCTTCAACCAACAGCTAAGACTCTCAAGACAATTTCAAATTACAATAAAGTTGATCTTGAAGTGCCAACAGAAAGTATCCATTCCCTAGATCAAATTGAGTTTCACAGAAAAACTTCTGAGATGTTATATTATACCATAACTACAAAGTCTACGAGTGTCCAAAAGCTTCATAATATAATAATAAACATGAGAGATCAAATGAAAGTTGAAAACGCTTCCCCATATGCTAAATATCTTAGGATTAAGTATTTATAAGAGTTGGTTATTCAAGTAGGATATGATCCTACCAATGTCAAAGATGCAGAAGAGTTAGTGAAGAAAAATAATGTTGATATTGCAGCATTGAGGAAACAGCTCAAGCTTCCGCCAACTGAACATCCACAAGCCAAAGAAATAGTTCAAGAGGAAAGGCAGAAAAATAATATGATGAACTTGATTTTACAATTAATAGGACAGATAAAAGAAATGGAAATCCAAATGGATAAGCTTTTCCATGAAAGAGAAACTACAAAATCACAGGAAAATCATACAATAATTCCCATGGTTACTACAGTTGTGCCTTCAACTCTAGCAAAAGAGTTGGCACCAAAAGTACCACCGGCTACTAGAGTGCCAGTAACCTCATCCACTACTTCAGCCACAAAATCTTGTACTACAACAACTCAACATTCTGATGAGGCTAGTAAACTAGTTAAATCCATGGAAGAAATGTCACTTCAAACCAATGAGATCAACAGATTGAAGAAAGTGATTGAAAATCTTCAAGACACTAAAAATATAGCCGAAATCAATGTGAAAACTCATGAACAAAGGGCTAATAGGTTAAATTTTGAATTGAAGAATCTCCAAAAGGATTTAAACTTAAAAGAACCAATGTCTTCTGTAAAGAATAAGTTATGGAGTAAAATCATTGAAGCCATCAATGATGTTTGGCCATCAATTTAGGTAATCTATGAGTAGAGAGATTTACTGAAGGCAACACAAGAAGAGATTAATAAAACAAAAGATGAACTAGGTGCCAAACCTGAATAGGCCCTAGAACTAATCAAATTTCTCAACAGAAAGAACAAGAAAGAACTTGAAGAGATAGAAATTACTGATAGAACAGAGACAATCCTCGAGATAAGGAAAGTCATTTCAAAGAATAATTTAATGAAGAATTTAGAAGAAAAATGTGAAAACATGAACATAACCATAACCAAGTTTATGGTTAAGTTTTAATATTTGAGGAAAAAAGGTTTGCCTGACATTTTTGTCATTAATGATAAAATCATGCGACAGGAGGACTACAAAAAAAAGATTATAGGTTATGCAAAAGAGCAGGTGGACAAAATAGAAGGACAAGGAATTCCTACAGGGAAGGTCTTACACAGAAGTTTTGAAGACTTGTTTTATCTACAACATGAGATAAAACACTTATTTGTCATAAAACCAACATTTTCGAGATACACTGAGGAAGATGAGAACTTTAGGAAGCTGAAAAAGATAAAAATTCCTAATGATGAATATTGGGAATAACTCACTGACTTGCTGTAAAAGCCAAAATGCAGAGAGAAAGATTAAAACAGTTTGCTGATTTTTTGCAGTAAATTTTTTTTTTTCACAAGTAAGGCAGTTCTGACAGAGTTTAAAGTGTATCAGAGGTAAAGAGTATCAGATGAAAGAGTATAAGATAAAGAAGATAATATTTCAAAACAAAATAAAAATATCTGTGCCAGCAAAGAGGACAACAAGGCAGCCAGCTGCACCCATTCCAAAACAAATTTTTATTTTATTTTGATAAATAGGACAACTTGTTGATTTGTTAAGCAGTTGTCTCAATTTTGTTGTAAAAGATATGTAATTTTTCCTTAGATAATTCCTAGAAGCATTCTAAGATATTTTGTAAACATTTTTGTATATATACTTCATCTTTTGAAGTATTATTGTGGAATAAATTGCTGAAGATTTCTATAGTCAATATTTTTGTACTTGAAGGCTTCGTGTTGCAATTTCGAGTAGTAGACTGGATCAAATCACCTAGCATCATATTTCAGGATTCATGTGATGAGCCACTGAAGTGAAGTACTTTATACTTGTCATTTTTTATCTTCTTATGTTTTCATGCATCTATATATGTGTTCCAAATTTGAATGATAAATCAGGAGTATTATTACAGGATTTGTTAAAGGCACCATGTCTTTAACTGTTTATCATTTCTATGTTTTCTGTTGATTTTGAGAGTAGGGAACCCTTAATTTCTCCCTCTTCTGAATGACCCCTGTCTACTCCTTCCTTATCCTGATTAAAGAATCATTCATTGTCCTTTATCCTGATCAAACCACTTCACCAAACAACCTTCCAAGATCTTCAATGACTTGTCTATCTTCCCTGAAAATATTTAATTTTTTGACATTTATTCTAGTTCTGTCTGTTTGACTTTTGACTCCTTAGCCCAATGGAAAAAAAAATATATCACTATCCATCTCACTAAGTTATTTGTTCTCACCAAACCAAACCAAACCAAACCAAATCAAAACCAATTTGCACAATCATAACTAGCTTAATATTTATAATCAAAAGAAATTTAAATTTTAAATAGAGATTCCTCTCTGAACCCTAGGAAGGCTAGATCCTAGGGTTTAAAAATAGGTTTGTGGTTACCTCTAATATTCTTATACTTTAAACTAAAATCTCACAACTTGATAATTATTAGAGTGATAACACATGTATGGTTGGTGTGATAAATAAATAATTTAGAAGTTGCAGTTGACCCTGAAGAGGACAATGGAATGTTGTAAAAAAAACAAACAAAAAATTGAACGAACCTCTTTAATTGTTAAAAATATTCAATGAGTGAAGTGTAAGTAAAATAGTGAACTAAAAGACAATGAACAACTCATAGTAGTATAATTGTGGGTTTTCTTTCTTCATGTGGAGTTTTAGAGGAAATTTTTCATTCCATGTGTTCAACAAAAGTGGTAGATGAGATACACATTTTTGTTGTTTTAAAAAAATTTCATCCGTGGGAGTTTTGGATGTGATTCATCCAGTCATGAAGTGGTATTAATACCTTAAGGTCACGTAACCCCATGTTGATTCTAAGAAAAAATTATGTTTACACTTGGATCCATAATATGGTTGACTTTTCTGATTAGACGCTCCTGTAGGGATTCTTGGTTGTGTTGTTTCACAAAATTTTTACCATTGATGATATTAATATGATTCATGCTATTTTGTAAGTTGTAGTTTTACTATCACTCTGATAGTTTAAACATAATTAAGGAAATTTATTTCATACCCGCTAACTAGTTCCTTAATGGCAGTATATTGTATGCTTGCCAACTATTTTGTAGAATGTCTCGTTGACCATAGATTGCATGCTTGGAAATTATTGTTAAAATGTAGATTGCAAGCTTGAAAATTATTTGTTGGAATGTATAATTAGCTATAGATTTCATTCCTGCAAGCTAATTGATAAAATTCTACAGAGGTTGTAGATTGCATGATTTCAAATTATTTTCCCAAAATTCCTCAATGGTTGCTTCTTACATGGCTACAAGCTAATGGTAAGGAAAGAGAAAAAAATCACATTTTGTGTCCTAGTGTTCAATGAGACTGTTATTTCTCTATAATATTGATGGTTGGTAAGGTGAGACTTAAAGAAAGTATTATTCTATGGTATGCAATATATGTTAATGTATTTTTTGTATGTTTCATGATTGTTATTATGTGGAAATTTGGAATGTATACCACCTATATTACATGTGATGAACTGTTGTCAATGTACTTTGACAAATTGTGGGACCCTTGTTGTGGTTCAAGTATAGATGCATGGTGTACATAAATGTTCCTTTTCCTTAATGATAATATGAAAATGGAAAATTATGTAAATTACAATGGATTTTTAGTCATTGACTAATTTTACACATTGAATTTTTATTGGATTCAATGGCTATGGAAACCATGATGGGCCTAATGTAATGAGGTAATATTTTATTATTGAGTTAATCAATACATTTGTTGGGGTTTTCAAGAAATAACTCTAGATTTTTAGAAGAATTATTGCCATCTTATAAAAAGCTATTGGTGGTTAAGTTCAACATGGACCTTCCCTAAAAGTCTCCCAAAAATCACTAGGAGAAAATAATAAAGAGGAAAATATTAACATAATGGGAGAGAAATATTATGTTAACCCCTTAGTTGGAGATAAATACTAAGTGGGGTAAACTAAATCATATTGGGAGAGAAAGAGGTGCTTTAATGAAAAATAAGAGTATCTTTTTCGAAAAATATAGAACAAAAAGACCTAGGAAAAAGGTTGGCAGACATTAAAGCAGGACGCTGCTAAAAATATGTTGGGAAGAAAGCACCACAAATCAATGAGGTTACTGATTCTAGTGGCAAGTAGATGTTAGAGCGGTGGGTAACTATTGGAGATAGTTCATGGTTGGGTGCAATATGCTCGGTTCCTCAATAATTCCCAGAAATTAACTATGGTTGGATGAAATTATGTCCATGTTCAAAATTATCTAAAGATATGAATGTTACAATAGACTGTAAATTGCATGTCTCAAATTTATTGCATGTGTGATAGTTTTGTGTGCATAATATATTAAATTATCTTAGCAACAATTTTGATGAAATAGGTTGTGTTTTTATTAGAAAATGAACATGTCAAAAATGACTTATCTATATGCATGCATAGAGGAAATAAATTGAAATATATAGGTGACTGAAATAATTCATGTTAGATAAAATAATGAATTATTGAACTCTAAATTACTGACACACTAGAGGGAAATGGTTGGAGATCAATGCCATGAGTTATAATTTGATTGAAATTACTGTAGGAGAGAAACATAGTAATTTGCAAGGAAAATGGTTGGAGATAAATTCCATGAGGTTTAATTTGATTGAAATTATTGTGGGAGAGAAAGATAGGAATTTGTAAACAACACTAGTGGGAAATAAAGACTATTGTAACTCCTAAATAAATTACAACATGCACTTAATAGATTTTTTCTTATCATTTTGATTATTAAAGGGCTAGTGCTACCTAAGTTTTTGTGGAAGTATTATGATTGAATTATTATTTGCATTTCCTAAATAATTGGTAATGAAAATTAAAGGTTAATTTTCCAAAAAGAGAAGAGCATCGAGGACGATGTTCTCTTTAAGTGGGGGAGTATGTAATATCCCACGCGTAAGCCACCATAAAAAAATCTCGTAAAACGAGGGTTGTTAAATAATTAAATATTATTAATTCTTATATTGATATTACATGAAGAATATTCTTGTAATTCTTAATTATAATAATTTTGGAAGAATTATTTCTTAAGTTATTTTATTTAGAAGAATTTTTATTCTTTTAAAGAAATAAATTATGTTTTCGAGTTGGTACCTTTTATGAGTATTAGAAATAATGAGTAATAGTTTTGGAAAAACAATGGACAAGTGATATTTTTCTCATAAGGCAAAAGGAAATATACCTCGAAAATAAAATCATGAGATATTTATGGAGTGCTTTTGTGATGTAGGAAAAATCGGATTTATGGGTGCTTTATGGAATGCTTTTAAGATTTGGAAAAACTATTACATTTTCTTAATTCTATTTGTTGTAAACCTATGAGAAAAATAGAAGAAGGAATGAGAGAATACATGGATAATGGAGCCAAGGAAGAGGAAGAAGGGATTCCAAACATGCATCAAAAGATATGTAACTATGTTTTTTGACAATTCTTTTGTTTGCATATGGGGTGTGTTGATATAATAATTGAATTTATTTTCCAGGAAAAATTAGTATGATAAAGAATCAAGATTATTTCTTGAGAAAACCTCGGTATAGTTTTCTATATAGAGGAATAAGTCTTTTATTCATTTAATTATTAGAATATTTCATGTATTGTGAATTCATAAAAGCTTTTCATGGCTAAATAATTCTATTAATTGCATGAGTTATTGGAAAATAGGGTCAAAATATGCATTTATATCTCCCAAACCATAATAGATATGTAAAAAGTGAAGGAGGATTTTGTAAAAGGGAATGTTATGACCAAAAAACTTGTTCATATTTTAAAACTTTGTTTCCCATGTCTCAAAAACCGTGTCCTAAAGTGATGACAAAAACAAGGAATTATTTAATATTTAAATTTGGAAACTTTAGCTCCAAAGATTCGTTCGAATTTTCCAAACCGTAACACCTATGTAAAAACTAAGAGAGATTGTTTTTAATGAACCTGTTACAAACAAAAACCTCTTTCTATTTTCCAAAAATGTTTCCATATGTTTGGAAACCGTGTCCAAATTTGATGACAAAAAAAAAAGAAATTATTTAATATTTAAATCTCGAAAAATGGGTTGCAAATATTCATTCCAATATTCAAAACCATGACACCTGTGAAAAAAAGTGAGAGAGGTTATTTTTAATAATCCTATTTCAAACAAAAAAACTCTTTTGGTTTTCTGAAATTCATTTCCATATGCTCGTAATATGCGTCCAAAGTGAACGACTAAAACATAAAAAACAAAGTAAAACAGAGTGCTTCCATTTCATTTTTCAATGAGATAAGAATAATTGTTTATGTACATATAGACATAATAATTATGTTGATGATTCTTAACAAGGAATTAATTTATATAATTACCAAGTATGTTTTCATGATGCATATGCATTAAAAGTTTCAAAGAGAAATATTGGACTCTTGAAGAGAGTATGTGCTTAGGTGCACATTAATAATATCTAGTATATTATACCTACTAGAAATTATTATGTGATTTTACATGCATGAGGAGCTTGAGTCATGTAAAAAGATATAAATAACTTATGTGAGGGACAACTCACATAAAACCTTTGCGTAAAAGGAAATTGGTTGTGTTATTTGAGAAGTATTTGTTATTCGTGTTATTTCTTGAAGAAATATTACAAATATGTGTGAAATGATAAGAAATTTTTTTGTATTTAATGCATAATATCCAGTGAGTTAGCTGTCTTTTGGAAAAATAATAATTAGGTTGTTAAATTCTTTGGAAAATAAATATATATATTTATATGCAAGGAATCATTTATAATGTTAGAAATTTTGAAAAAGAATAGAAGAGAAAAATATATCCTCGTATGCATTATTGGATTAGATTCTTGGAGAGGAAAACTAGTAAACACATGTTTTAGTATGTAAGATTATTTAGAGAAAAATATATGCTTGCATGCATAGAAAAAGTATAGTTTTGGGTATTATATTTCTAGAGAAAAGGAAGATGTAGTCATATAATATTGATTGTGTTAGCCTTCTTTTGGGAAAAAATATATTTATTGTGCAAGCATAAAGGGATTAGCTATAGTATTAACTTTATTTTGGAGAATATTATGCATATTTATTGGGTTAGATCTTTTGGATGAGAGGGAAATGTCCCTTTGCATGCATGAAAGAATAATTGGTATGCGTTTGATCCCTTGGAAAATAAACTTGTTTATTTTTACATGAAATATTTATTTAGTTTTTGTTGGAAAGAAAGATATGCTTTAAATGAAATAAGAACAAACTATGTTATTTCATGAAAAAAATTATAACTAGTATGTTAACTTTGTTTGAAATAGAGTTGGCATTGTTATACATAACAACCATTGTAAATAGCCCTTGTGTGGAGAAGATGTTTTTGGAAAAGAACTTGCATTCAGATGCATAATTATAGAATCTATTGTGTTAATAACTTTGGAAAAGAAAACAAAAGAGTAGGCATAAAGGAAATTTCTTGTTGGGATAGTTATCTTGAAAGATTGTTATGAATTTGCATGCACAATATTATTATATGAAATGTTAAGCTTTCCTTTTGAAATAATATGAAAGGGCATGCAAGATTTTGTTAGCAGTTTTTGGAAAGAAAAGGCTTGATAGCATTTATTTGTTACTAATGCATGTGAAATGATGTTAAAGAAGGCATTTCATGTCAATTTGTTTTTTTTTTATACATGCATACAAATAATTGTGGAAGTGTCACAAATAAAGATTGATTATTGGTTTATTAATATTTTATCTAATCATGATATCAAGTACGTTGACGAAAAAATTGAAAGGAAAGGAGGGTGACTTGAGAAAAGGATTATTCAAGTTTAACATTGTGGAAGATAAATATTTGTTAGTCCATGCAGGTTCAAGTGTTCCAACGGTCAATCATTTAGGTTTCTTTCCAATAAACATATTTGTAGATTCCTTACGAAGCCCATATTGCACTTGATAGAAATGAAATGGTTTATTATGTCCACATTCTATAGGATACAAATGTTTTATAGGGCCATTATCAATCTCACCATTATAGTATACCAAAGTGAAATCCAAATGTAATGTAATAAAGAACATTTTTTCTCAATCAATTTAAAAGGAGAATGACATATTTCATTGGAAATTATCTCACCTTAGTCAAAAATTGTTCTCAGGTGAATAAATAATTTAGTAATATATAGAACATACCCATAAATATAGGATGTAGTATCTTATCAAACAAGTCTATATAAGATCCAATAGAAATCCTAGTAAGGCTTGAACAATTATCATATATCATTGTGTAATATTAGATAAAATAACAATATATTGAACTATAAAGTAATCGAGCATGTTCACTCGACCATAAAAGTCGGAGAAGGAATCTAGATTTGAAAGCTTATGGAATTTATTTGGTGTGAGGAGATGCAACACATTTTAAAATATAGTAAACTAGCAATTGCACCACATGTTGCAAAAGAAACACCTTAAGGCAATAGCATGGGAAATAGTAGCCTAGAAGAAATAAGAAGTTACAAAGAAGGAACCATCGTGAAGGAATGAAAGGAAAATTTTCCATCGTGAAGGAATGAAAGGAAAATTTTTCTTCCATGGAAGCAGGTTGTGGAGGTTTCAAAGATATTGTTGATAAGAGTTATCAACCATAAAATTTTGTTTTAGATATTGAAATAGGCAATTGGGGATGAAAACATATATGTAAACCAACATAATCTGTTCACATATATAAAAATTTTGCTATAAATATTGAAATAGGAAATTGGGGGTGAAAATATTTTGATGATTAAGAATCGTCTGAAAGAAGCATGAAATGAGCATGTAACTCAAATAAGATATTTTAAATACATTCAAGTACAATCTATCTAGAATATATGTAAATAAAGAGATTTTTTATTAAAAGAAATAGAGTTTACTCCAATTTCATCTACATATGCCAAATTCATTCACCACTTAAGAGCAGTAAAAAAAAGTTTATTGAGAAAACAACTCCAACACATTCGTAGAAAAAATTATAACACACTATCGCACTTTTCTTAGCTAAATTCTCTTATATGAAACAACAATATATTTGATCACTTAGGAGCAGTAAAAACACGTTTATTGAGAAAACAACTCCAACACATTTGGACAGAAAATTATATCACACTATAACAATTTTCTTATCATAAATAAATGCTCTTATATTATTCTTAATTGATTAAGGGTATAAAATTTTTAGGGTGGTGTTCTATGTGCACTAAAATTCCCATGATGTCCGTCACAATGTATGGGGTTTATTGCAACCATGGATATATTCTGTGAGTTGTTGTGATTTTTTTTCTTGTGGCTAAAACTTAGTTTTGGTTGTCACCTAGTTATCATGATACAAAACTTTGTTATAATCTCAGATCCTTATATAATTAGATATATTCTGTGAGCTAATGTGATGTTTTTCTTGTCACAATGATTCAAAAATCAGTTATTATTGGACAATATTGACTTTTTCATTGGAGAGTAAATTGAGAAAAGTAAATTGAGCAGTTATTCTTATAAATTGTTGTATAAGATGGGAAATTTGGATGGTTTGTAGACAATATGGATGTCATAACAGATTTTTAGTGTCTTTGGCCACCATGCATTTAATACAATCCAATTGAACTGAGAAATTCAATAGATCACTGTGTGAATGGTAACTTGTGAAATCCCTAGCCATTTTCTTTGATTGTTTATCAGGTTATAAACTAGAATACACTCTCTCTTCAGAAGACTCTACAGTATATATTGGATAAACAAGAATACACTCTCTCTTCAGAAGACTCTACAGTATATATTGGATAGAGGGAAAGGTTATCATAAAACTTGTACAAAAAACACTAAGGACTAAGTGGGTTTTTTCTTTTCTAAGTTTTGTTTGGAATTGAAAAATTAAAAAAAATATAAAAGCTAAAATTATGTAGTGAAAAATTTGTTTAAAATTTGAGAATAAAAAGTTGAGTGAGTTTGACATCCTATAATATGAAAGTTGTTTATGACTATAAAGTAAAAAACATGTGATATTTTTTAGCTACAATTAGGTAATTAAAGATATGTATTAATTTTTTTATGAACGGAAGAAATTTGATATTCTTTAATAGAAAAAATATGAAAGAGTATGTATATCGTTATAAAGTTTTATGTAGTTACAAACTATTACAATTAAGTAATTAAAGGTAAATTTAGTGTTATTTAAGAAATTAGAAATGTGAAATAATTTGGAAATTAAAAAAAAAACACACACATATTTTTTAAAAATTCATTATTAGCTTCTTTTTTTTTTTTTTATTTAGAAATATTACTCATGAATAAGAAAAAATTTCTAACATAAATAATATATAACAAAAAAATGATGTATTTTTTGAATAATAAAGGAGTTGTAACAAAAATAATATAGAACAAGAAAAATTATGTATATTTGGATGTATGAAAATTTAGATACATTTTATTAACTAAAATTTTAAAAGAATAATGGTTATAAACAATTATAAATAGTTTTATTAAATAATTAGTTTAGATCTATATTATTTATCAAAGGCATCAATTAAAAAAATTCATTATTAATTTATTTTTTTATATATTTAGAAATACTACTCATGAATAATAAAACAATTCTAACATAAATAATATATAACAAAAAAACGATTTATTTTTGGAATAATAAAGTAGTTGTAGAAAAAATAATATAGAACAAGAAAAACTATGTATATTTGGATGTATGAAAATTTAGATACATTTTATTAAGTAAAATTTTAAAAGAATAATAGTTATAAACAATTATAAATAGTTTTATTAAATAATTAGTTTAGATCCATATTATTTATCAAAGGGATCAATTCTCTTTTCACTTTAAAGGAGGTTTGGATATCAAGACATTTGATCCTTCTTGGCTCTTGGTAGATCCCTAGTTAAGATTGATCTCGGCCATTTTAATTTCCCCCTTTAAATAAACTACATTTTGCATGAATACCATGGGTGAATACCATGGGCTGTTTTTATAGTTTATTATTATTAGACATTTGATCCCTCATGGCTCTTGGTAGACCCATAGTTAAGATTGATCTAGGCCATATTAATTCCCCGTTAAATAAACTACATTCCACATGAATACCATGGATCAATACCATGAGTTGTTTTTATAGTTTATTATTATTTTATTATTTTTATTTTTATTGTACTTTGACTTAGTTAAAATTTTCATTACATTATGTCAAACTTTTTATTTAAATTACTTTTATTTTTATTTTTGTGTAATTTGACATAGTCTCATGAAAACCCAAATTTAATCTAACTTATTAAAAAGAAAAAAAGAAAACTAACATTATAAAAAACATATATAAAACTATTTACTTGTAGATCTAATAGTGTAAAACATTTCAATCATCTAACATTTGACACAATAAAAACTAGGAAAATTTTCAAATAAAAACGCTTTAAAACGTAAATATAATAGGAATTAACAAAACATAATTTGTTTATCATAAATCGAATCATTTTATGTTTTTCATAGAACATTATTTTAACCCATGAAATGAGTTCTATAAAATCAAATACAATTGCCATATAACTAGCTTTCAATAGACCAATCATCAATATTTTGCTGGAAATATTTTTCTTAAGAGGAAGGTTAAAGAACCACCTATAGCATGGAGACCAATGAAAGCCTCGACTCTAGTGAGCTAAGGAATGGATAGTATCTCCATAAAAGAAATATTTCTTATTTTTATTCACCATCCTTAGTATTTATATTTTCTTAATAGACATTGATATATGTCAGGATTATTGATTAAAAGTGTGGTATTTTACTAAAATAGTGAATATGCGTTAACAAATCATCCTTTTGATATGTACAACTCGTTCTTGAATGCATGTGAATCACTAATAGTAATTATCATATGTATGAAGAGGAATTATGTTAAAGTTTAATAGATAAGCATAATTTCCTTCTAATTGTTGTTATTATCTCAAGGATTACTTTATCATAAACGCGTCATAAATAACCTTGATAGTAGAAATTTCGATGTGTTGCATAGTGGAAAAGTGCTATGTGATAAACAATGTAGGATTGATGCTCGGTTCCAATACATATGTGGTGATAAACAAGGGATTACGCAGGGAACGTTAATAAGAGTTATGGTAATGCAGAGAAAAGAAAATGTGGGGGAATCATCCATATTTCTATATATTAAAAATAATGGGAATTAAACTAAGTGTTTGACTTGCATGGTATAACACAAGGTTTTTGGGGTCCTTCAATGCAGTATGTGAAGAAATGACTCAATGTAGGATGAGGAGCAAGAATTTAGTACAACGTTTCTTTCCACGGTACAAAAAGAAATAGATCATATAAAATAGAAAATGTGGGAAAATAGATCATGCATATTTATCTACGTTATTAAAAAGGGAAAAAAAAATAAGTGTTTGACTAGCATGGTATAACACAAGGTTTGTGGGGTCTTTCAATGTAGTATGTGAAGAAATGACTCAATGTAGGATGGGGAGTGGGAATTCAGTATAGTATTTTTTTGCTGGGAACAAAAGTAAAATATAATAAAATCACTAACTATTAGTAAAGTGTGCCATAAAGTGTATGGCGATTTTATAGGTTGATGGAAAATGATGGAATGATATGAATGTAAAAGATAGGGAATAAAAAACTAAAAATATAAGAAATATAATTCCAAAATTACATGAAAAGATGATAAAATGAAAAATTTTAAACATATAGAACATAACATCCTCCTACTAAGATAGGATATTTCAATGCTACAATTCCAACTAATTAATTAATAATTCTATAGAGTTATTCCAACTCTAATACTTTATGTCTAGATTATAACCTTTCTTTCATTAAAATAACAAAATAAAATTCAAAATCCTTACTAACAAGTTATGTGGTACTAAGTTAATTAGATTCTATAGCTCTTAATTTACAATGTTATAATGATGTGGCCAAATTATTGCTATATGACTTGTACCCATAAATAGTCCAACAATACAATAGATTACATCAGTTTATATATCCCTATATACAACCAAATAGTAAAATTTAAGATTTTTAATTAACCATGATCCTAACTTTTATTTAAGAACTTTATCCTTAATGCTAATATTTTTCAAGCACAAAATATTTATTGACGAAAAGACACTTACTTTTTGATAAATATAAATTTAAAATTTTATTAAAGTACATAAATCGTAAATTAAATTTCCTATTATGTTATATAGAAACACTATTTATGAACTCAATCAAAATTCTATGGCAATCCTCTCGGTTCCCATTAACAAAGTATCTATCGAGGTGCTATTTAAAAAGAGAAATAGAAAAGCCAAACCACGGTATAAAAAAAAAAATTCTCTCTTTACTAAATTGTTAAAATAGAGTATGTAAAAATATCAATACCAGTTTTAGAAAAAAAAAAATATATATATATATATATATATATATAATTTTTTTTCTAATAAAATATTAATTTTAAAAGTTTATCTAGGAAAATAATAATTATTAAAAATAAATAGAATAGTATGATTCTCTAAATAAATGGAACTCAACTCCAACCTCTAAAGCCTTTACGAATATCTAATTGTTGTTGACAAAATTCAATATTTTTCTATAGATGATGAGGCGTTTTCTAAATAGGGCATGAAATTTGTGGTTAGGTTAAAAATAAATAAAATGGTATGACTCTCAAAATAAATGGAACTCAACTCCAACCTCTAAAGCCTTTACGAATACCTAATTGTTGTAGGCAAAATTCAAGATTTTTCTATAGATGATGAGGTGTTTTCTAAATAGGACATGAAATTTGTGGTTAGGTGGCTTGGAAAATGGAAATTTAAGAAAATTTAAGGGTTATCAAGATAAAATTTTGAAAATTGGAGGTTGTCTCCCCATTCATGATATACACAATCTCCTTACTTTATTTATTAAGAACTTCTTTCCTAAAGCATAAAATGAAAGTATCAGTATTTTTATTCCTCTATTTAAATATATCAATAAAATAAATCCATCTAGTTATAGGACCATTATTACCAGCCTCATCTTAGACAAGATCAATAGAATTATTTAAAAAAAAAATCAACAGATCACTGAAAGAGATGAAAAAATAACTAAAAGGTGAGATACCTTTAGGGTATATCATTTGGTTATGGATCATCTTATTATGTTAAGGATCATTACATAGGATTTCCACCATAATAAAACCAATCTTTCTTTTTTCAATGTGTTTAGAAAGTGTTTGACATAGTGCCAAAGAATACTCTTTAGAATAGATTAATAGAGTTGAGTGTTCTTTATGAGCTAATAATTGTTGTAGTAAAGCTATATGAAAGTTTCATTAGAAAGTATTAAAACATATGGAGGGGTGGTGGGAAGAAACTAAATACATTATAGAAGCCAAACAAGTTTGGTCCTTGTCTCATATACTCTTCGGTATATATATTGATAAGTTAGAATATTGATTGGAAGAAGTTAGTTGTACTACCTTGGTCCGTGCTGGTATAGTCATCATCCTCGTTGATTATGTTGTTGATAGTTTTCTTATGAAACAAAATCCATATGACATTGATAATCATATGGGAATCCTTAAATATATCTTCTCTCGTATGAGAATGACTATGAACACTATGAAAAAAACAACTATTATGATAATCAAGTCCTGTAAGATCACTTATGATTCCTTCATATATGAAAATAATTGTTTGGAGTATGTTCCTTAATGCAAATATCTTGGAATTAATATTCTTCATAACCTCATTTCGAACTATATTATATTGAAAAGGATAAATGGAGGGTGGAAAGCTTATCATGAGCTTCAAAAACCAGACTTTGTATTGTGTGATAAGAAAAAAAAAATATTTGATACTCACATCGCTCTTATTATATTATAACAATGTGAAGTATAGCTGTAGCGTGTCTAGAGAATGTAAGAGAACTATAAAGAAAATACAAAAGATTTTTATAATTTATAATGTTAATATTAAATGAAGTACACTCTACCCTATTCTCCTCATAATATCCAATTTCTACCTAGTTGAGTGCATAACCATAGTTAGGTACTCAATGTACATGACCAAACTAGACCACATGTATTAGAATTGGCTCCTTAAACTTGCTTCCAATACTAACCATAACTACTAGAAAGTCAAGAAATGGTGGTATCAAGCTACTAATTTCTTGTTGAACCAGTGGGTAATATAGGAATATTCCATCCAATATGATACCAATAATATCAAAAATATTATTATATCTAAATTGAAAGATAATTTTTGGTGCAATGAAGAGCTAGAAAATAAAAGGATGTTAAGATACTAGAAAGAGCTTCCCTGGTTAACTGTAATGTAGACACTAAAAGAATTGAAAATGAAAAAAAAAATTCTCCAAAAATACCTTAAATATATCCAAATTAAAACTTAATTTCAAAATATTTACTGCCATAACCACCTTTATATTCTCTTAAATTAAAGAAATTATGGTAATCTTAAAATGCTTATGTTGATACTTTTGAAACACATATATAAAATTCTATAAAAATCAAGGTAAACTCGTACTTTTTTCTAAACTTCTCTACGTGGTTCATATATTATGTAGCCATATCTATTCTACCTGGCTCTGAAATTCGCTTATATTTTATTGGGCCTATGTTGGACTTGCTGGAACTCTGGTAATTTCCGGTCATCTACAATATCAACATTTTTACAAGCCCAGCTATGACCGGAAATAATTAACTATCATTGGTTTTCAATGACTATGAATGGCACTTACTGACATGAATGACTATTGAAATGACTGGTATGATTGGAAGAACAGATTCGAAAGAACCTTAGTCTTTTTTGATTGTCAGGATAGCTTTGCTAACTACTCCGATTAAGTACAAGGGGATAGTTCGACGATAAGAAGTAGTTGCTCGCCCAGGACCATCCGTACTTCTTCCTGACTGACTATTCCCATAGTCTGGCATCTTTCTGTTGGGACTCTTTATTAGGCTTTTTAGGCTGCTGATAAGGCTGAAGATGAAAGGTTCAAGGTTGTATGTAACATCCTACTTTAAATTTTTTGCAATAATTCAATATTGATTATGAATTTCATTTGACTATATTAAAAGGGGTGTTGATCCATAATTATTTTCTCTACGTCCTTCATGTTACTTTGTTTTTCACTTAACTGTGACATAATCATAGGTATCGCATAAATTTCTATGCAAGGTCAATGGTATATACATATGATGTTTGGTTAAAACAAAACTTAATAGTTTCAACACTTTACGATATATCATATACACCACTCCACTTGGAATTTGAATTGAATTCTGTTAGCTGGCATATCAACTTGGATTTATTACAACAGTACATGGTAATAACCTGCTGCGACAGCGATCCTCGCTGTTGATATGTAGATTGATCAAGGGTTATGTTGCATTGGCTTATTTACTAACCGTAATGTTGTCGGGTTCTCCATTCTAAAACTCTTTTAGCTCGGCCGACCCAACGGAGAAGAGTTACTCTGCAATTTTCTCTGATAGGGTTCGGATGTCTAGTTATTTCTTGTGTGAGAAATATAGCATTTTACTCCTCCGAATGACAGAAAGTACTCCTCTGCTGCTTGAAACATAGTCTTCCTTCCACCATGAGGATTCCCACAGTTCCAACCAGAGATTATCATCTCGGTGCGCACAAAAAGGTAAAAACTATGAACTTGAACTCATTTCTAAAAGGTTTTTATGCACTTAGCTCTCACTATGAAGTTAACCAGGGTTTGAATGCTTGTTTTTAGAATGTTAATGTTTTAACTCTCTGGTTAATATAGAGAGCATCCGTTCGGAATTTATTATTACAGGTAATTGTTTTATGTATACATATTCCCTTCTCATCGCATTGATTTTGGTTTCCATCATTTTTTTTTTTATCATAGACATCTAACTTTGTGCCCCTTACTCTCCTCTATAGGATTGTGCTATCAAACCCAACTCCGTGGCATAGTTTTCACTAGCATTGAGCCACTGTAATCTACAAGCATGGCTGATACAACGCTTCTCCTTTGTTTACAAGGTACCCTGGCCAACGGAAGCTTCAGCTCTTTGTCTTTGGTTTTCCTGTCGAAATTTCTAGCATAGGAATTTTTATATAAATGGTAGCATTTGTAGAGGACGTAAACCCTATAGTAGAGTCTTTCTGTTTTATGACCACAGATGGTCTTGTAATACAATGTTAACTATTTTTAAATTGAAATCCAAATAGGATAGGTGGCTGGAATTGTTTATGGCAATAATTTTATCGGTCGAGTAAGCGTTTATTGAACTATTCCTCTAACTGTTATATTATTGCTAGGGTTAGACCGGAATGTTACCGCATTTATCCTTTACAGTCTTGACTCATATATTTTATAACTATTTCCTTCTTCTCTGAAATTTAATGGGTATGTTGCTAAGTATGATAAACATTTCTCTTTACAGATAATTTTCCACTTAATATCTTTCGGAATAAATTTATTGTTTCTGCTGGAATGGGTTACTGTTTTCGGTATTTTGTTGTGCTAAGAAAACTATTGTTTCCTTCGCTGCTATTGTTGCGAAAATTCATTTATAATAATAGCTGAATGTTTGTCAATATTTCCTTTCACAGATTTTGTTATAATAATTCTACAGGTTTTATCATGTATGATTTGTTTCTATTTAATAATTCTAGGAATAACAGATTACACAATTTCCTCTTTTGCCGTGGTTTATGAATTCTCGTTCTTCTTGACTTACGCTACCACATAGGTTCTTTAACATTTCTGTTTTATGTTCACCTATTCTCGGTGACCGGACCACCAATCCTGAAATTCTATGTATAGTACTAATCAAGTATTTGAAAAAAACGTCTTGGGTAGGTCTTTGCCTCAACCCGAGACCGCAAGTTCTAATTTTCTTTTCACCACAGTACTTAGAAACATTATAAAGAATTTTAAAAATCTAATGAAACAACTATTTATCCGATATCCAATAACTCACAAATTCTTTGTAACTTACTTTGCATCTATAAATAAATGTTAACTATAGAATTGTAAACCTTTAATTTGCAATTTCATATTCTGCTTGTTTTAAATAACTTCACAGAAAATCCATGGTATTTTACTGTACACATGCATTATAAGTTTATCTATGCATTTCAAATGTACATTTTTTTCACATAGACAGATTTACCAAATAGTTACAGAAATAGCATTATCTATGCATTTTCAAATGTACCTATCTTTCACATAGACATATTTACCGAATAATTAGAGAAACAACATTTTTCCTTTTTACTGAAATCTGAACATAGTACTTGCAACAGTTAACACTGCAATAATCATACTCATAAGAAGAATGCAATTAACTATTTGTACTTATCTAGATTATTCTATTTTAAGTTGTGGTCCTCCCAATCATCAAGCGAGGCGATTACATCCTCTACTTGCCCCCTAGCTCCAGAATTTGGATGACCCGAGTTAATAGTGGATCTCACTTTCTGCTGTGACCTCAGGATAGCCAATCTAGTCAATTTCAAAAAGTCTAGTTTTTCTCAGGTTTTTCCTTGAGTGATTTTCCACTGGTCACAACCAACTCTGGAAAACCTCAACCTTTTTCTTACTAGCACAAAACCCCTACTCCTCCTCTGGGATTCATTTTTATCGTTAGAGAAGTAGGTAACTATTTTCCAACTGTCCCCAACCACCTCCAAATTCTTGGAAACATTTTTACCATCAACTTTATGTATATTTATATTTCAAAGATTTCCTTTCATTAATGAATTATTCTTAATTAATTAATTATAAAAGAAAATAAATTTTAAACAATAGTAATTATTTGAGTCTTTCCTTCCTGACAATAATAAACAAATTTTCTTTTAACTAGTTAGCACGAGTTAACTTTAATGAAGCTATCACAACTTCCCCCCCTGGAAGTAACACCGTCCTCAGTGTTTCATTCTAGCTTTGCAAAGAGTTCCGAGAAAACTTCTTGCATGAATGTCTCATCCTCCCAAGTAGCCTCATCTGGTTCGAAGTGCTTCCATTGCACTTTAACATGGACAACTACTCGTTTGCGGAGTACCATTTCTCTTTGGTCAAGTATGCGTTGCGGCTCAACCGGGAACTCGTCGTCCAGTTCTACCTGAATATTTTGCCAATGTATCACGTGTTTTGCATCATGCACATAAAACTACAACAAGGACACATGGAACACATTGTGAGCTTGAATGTGGCTGGGTAAAGCTAGCCGATAGGCTACAGATCCTACTCTTTCCAACAGTTGGAAAGGTCCACAGAATCTAGGAGATAATTTGGCACAAGAGGTCGACCTTAAGGTACTCCTCTTGGGTTTAATTCTCACATAAACATGGTCTCCCACCTCAAATTCCCGATAAGACCTCTTCTTATCTGCATAAATATTTTTCCGATCTTGTGTAGCCTTCAGATTTTGTCTTATTCTCTTTACTTTGATTTCCATTTCAGAAAGAATCTCAGGTCCCAACATTAATTTTGTGTTAGGGCTGCTCCAATTTATAGCTGTGTGACATGGCCTCCCATATAATGCCTCAAAGGGGCTCATTTTCAGGGATTCTTGATATCCATTATTGTAAGAAAACTCAACAAGATGTAAATAATCCTCCCAGTTAGTTGGTTGTTGCATCACGTACATGTGCAGAATGTATACTATACTTGATTTACCCGTTCCGTTTGTGTGTCAGTCTAGGGATGATAAGTTGTGCTGAAGTTTATTTGCATTCCCAGGCCGGTAAACAAATTTTTCCAAAATGCAGATGTGAACTTGACATCTCAGTCTGAAATCACAGTTTTTGGTATTCCATGCAACCTGAAAATTTCCTTCATAACTATGTCAGCAATCTGTACTGTCTTGTAAGTAGACTGTACAGGTATAAAATGTGAAGATTTACTCAATCTATCTACCACTACCATGATTGAATCATTTTGTATTTTTGTTTGTGGTAAGCCTATAATGAAATCCAAGAATATAACCTCCCACTTCCATTCAGGTATTGGTATGGGATGCAATAGTCCCGCAAGATGTTGGTCCTCCACCTTTACCTTTTGACATTCTAAGCATTTTCTTAAATATTCAGCAATATTCTTTCGCATACCAGGCCATAAATATACCTTTCTTATTGCGGTTAACATTTTCTGGTATCCCAAATTCCCTGCATAATTTCTGCGATGGAATTCATTCAGTATCAGCTCCTTCAGAGCTATACATTTAGGCACATATATCTTCCCTCGGAAGGTTAGCATCTGCTCTTCGTTCTTTCCGTACTCAGATGTACTACCTTGCTTCATATTTTCTTCCATTTTTCGCCATAGAAATTTGTATTCCAGATTCTTTCGTGCCTCTTCTTTTAACTGTTCCAAAAATTGGTTTTCTAAATGATTATAATACAACTCATAAATACGTGTAAATTTCTACTCAAGGCATCTTCTACTCAATTTTCCTTTCCCTTTACATGTTGAATGTCCATATCAAATTCACTTAGAAAGGCATTCCATCTTGCCTGTTTGGAGTTTAAATATGCTTGCTTGAACTAACTAGTCAAGCTGCTATGATCCGTTCTAAGTATAAAAATTTTACCCAGCAAGTAATGCCTCCACACCCGGAGTGCATGTACCACTGCTGTAAGTTCCAAATCATATGCAGAATATCTTTGTTCATGGTCTTTCAGTTTCCTTGATTTATATGCTACCACTTTGCCTTCCTAGGATAAGACTGCCCCAACACCTTCTTTACTTGCATCAGTACAAACCTCATATTCTTTATTAGGATCAGCTACCCTCAACATAGGTGTGGTAGTCAAAATTTGTTTTAGTTTTTCGAAGCTATTCTAAAATTCTATTGTCCATTTGAAGATTTTTCCCTTCCTTTGCAGAGATGTGATAGGAAAAGAAATTCTAGAAAATCCTTCAATAAATCTTCTGTAATAACCAGCTAATCCCATAAAATATCTAATGTCAGCCACATTCTGGGTTACTCGCCATTCCATAATAGTTTTGATATTTTTAGGATCTACAGCTATTCCTTCAGCTGAAATAACATGGCCTAGATATTGGATTTTTGTTTTAAAGAAATCGCATTTGTTGTACTTAGCGTATAGCTGATGCTTTCTTAGCATTTCCAGGACTATTGTCAAATGTTCCTTATTCTCTTCCTGATTTTTAGAATATATTAGAATATCATCTATAAAAATAAGTACGAAATTATCCAAGAACAGATGAAAAAATCCATGTATTAACCTCATAAAGGTTGCTGGTGCATTCGTCAGTCCAAAGGGTAACACCATGAATTCTTATTGTCCATACCTGGTGCGAAATGCTGTCTTACAAATGTCTTCATCCTTAATTCGAATCTGATGATATCCGGATCTTAAATGTATCTTAGAAAACACCATATCCCCTTTTACATGATCAAAAAAATCGTCAATTCTTGGTAGGGGGTACTTGTTTTTGACAGTTAGCTTATTAAGATGTCTGTAGTCCATGCGCATTCGCATGGTCACATATTTTGTTTAAACAAATAGAACTGGTGCTCCCCACGGGGACACACTTGGATGAATGTAACCTTTGTCCAGCAGTTCTTGTACATACATTTTTAGTTTAGTTAGTTTTGGCACACTCATTCTGTAAGGGGCCCTTGACACCAGGGAAGCTCCCGGCAACAATTCTACGGTGAAGTCAATATCCCTCCTTAGTGGTAAACCAAGAATATTTTCTGGAAAAACATCCAGAAATTCCTACACCATAGGTATATCTTTCATTAAGGGTGAATTTTCCTTAGAATCTGCAAACCCGACCTGAATTGCATACAACTGGCATCCTTTTCTTATACACTTACTCATTTGGGATGTTGTGATTGGGCATATCTCAAATGGCTTTTTGATTCCTTGAATCTCTTTTCATGTGCCATCCTACATTCTGTAGTAGATAATATTTTCTTTACAATCTACTAAAGTCCAATGCTTCTCTAACTAGTCCATGCCTAATAACACATTGTATGATCCCAATGGTAGAATATTCAGATCTACTTGCAACTACTCTTCTGAAATTTCCAGAATACAATTTGGAATTTTGGCAGTTACCTTTCGTTTTTCTCTGGTAGCTAGCTGTACTAACCATGAATTCTTAAATTTATGTTCCTTTAAATTACATGTTTCCATCATTTTGGGGCTAACATAGCTCAAACTTGCTCAAGGATCTACCAAAATTGAAACAAGTTTAGTTAGTAATTTACCTTGTAATTCAACCATTGTCGCCTGATAATCGGCCTACTGATCTTCCAAAGCTGCATTGAAGCAAGGTATGTTACGTGCTACATCTGCCACTGTGGAGGCTTCCTGCAGATTTGAGACTATATCATTTTTGATTCATTGTGGACATTTTTTGTAATAATGTGCCTCCCCACATCCCTAGCACTGTAGAGGGGGTTTAGTAATCTGTCCTTTCTTTGGCTTACTAGACGCTTCCGTAGGCTTTTATTCTACTGGCCATCTGGTTCTTTGGTGATTCCTACCAAACTTTTTACTAACAGGATTTCGCGCTAAACCTTTAAAGTTGCCACTTTTGTTGCTTTTGAAATTAGAGTTACTTTTCTGACCTTTCTTTGGCTGCCATATTTTACCAACTTCCCCCTTGGCCTTAGACTACTGATAACACATTCGTGCTTTACGAATGGCTTCATCCATGGTCCGAGGATTAAAAATTCTATTCATTCCTTCATATGAGTTGGTAAACTACTCAGGAACCACTGCACTTTAGCCCTTTCCTCTTGAAGATAGGGAACGTATCGTAATAGGGAAGTGAACTTGGTGATATAATCATCCATCGTCATTTGTCCCAGTCTTAAATCATGAAATTCTTTAGCTTTTTCATCATAAAATCTCTCTGTCAAATACTTGTCTTTAAAATACTGCTGGAACGATTCCCAGGTGACATCCTATTCTTTGATACTATGTACATTCTTCACTTCTTCCCACCACAGGGTGGCTTTTTCTCGTAACTGATATATAGCTAATCTGGCTTTCAGGTTGCTATTATATTCATATACCTGAAAGTACTTGTTCATGTTAATTAACCATGCTTCTTCCACCTCCTCAGCCTCACCATCAAACGTTGGTGGTTTAATCTTATGAAATTCTCCTTACAGTTCTACTTTTTGTTTCTTAATTTCCTGCTGGTTGGACAGATTTCCCGATTCTGCCTCATTGTAATTCTTATTCTTGCTTCATTAAGATGGACTCTTTTCCACTCTGTTTGTGGTGTTATTTCTCATTTTTTGTTCATATCCTTCTTGTAGACCTCTATTAGCACTTGGATGTTCCATATCTTGGTTTTGTTTCTCTGATAAACTCTTTAATATCTTCTCCTGATCTTGTAGTAATCACTCATTATCCTTCCGGACTCGTACCATTTCCTCTTGCAATTGTTTCATAGTATTCAACAGGAAACTGGTTTGGTGTTGTTGTTCCTCAAGCAACCAGCTGGTCTTTTGATGCTGCTCTACACTTAACTGAACCCACATTTCTGGGTTCATCAATGGTGATGCTTGAGGTTCCCCAGCCTCTTGTTGTGGTTGTGATGCTAATCCTCTTCTCATTTTCTCTCTCTCTCTCTGTGCATTAATCACATACACAACTTCATCATTAGTTTAAGCTTAGGGTCCCAGCATAGTAATGTTGCCCTAATACCACTTGTAACATCCTACTTTAAAATAATTACACAGTAATTTTTTTTTTTGCAATAATTCAATATTGATTATGAATCTCATTTGACTATATTAAAAGGGAAATTGACCCATAATTATTTGCTCTACATCTCTCATGTTACTTTGTTTTTCACTTAACTGTGATATAATCATAGGTATCGCATAATTTCTATGCAAGGTCAATGGTATATACATATGATGTTTGGTTAAAAGAAAACTTAATAGTTTCAACACTTTACGATATATCATATACACCAC